>JACCGJ010022145.1:104292-120250 GCA_013407085.1 Atriophallophorus winterbourni
ATAATAATAATAATAATATGTCTCTGTATAGTTTTAGTTCGGATCCGCCATGCTACTTGACAAAAATGTAACCTTAGGTGGAATCAGCCTTTTCCTTAATAGTTCGCCGAACAAAATATTCTGTATATGTCGACAACAACGGAATTCTGGTAACCGATATACTTGGCAATATATAACCACTGTTTACGATCGTGCTCTTTTCATTCATAAACCGTTGGGGTCCCTATATTTACTGGAACGTTGAGCAGAATGATACTCCTTGATGCTGCTTGATCCCGACAATTCGGTTGTATTTTCCAACAAGGTAGGTTACAATATATACGGTGGTATGTGTCACTTTGTGCTCGGAGGAAATACGAATTCAGTAGGACATTTTCCATGTCCTTTTCGTTGGCAATAGTGATCCTAAGTAAACGTGGTTAGTCTAAATTCGGGTTGTCCGTTTGACGAGCGAGCCGAGTTAACGACGCCGGGTGTACATCATCTAAGCCAATTCGATTGCAAATACCGGACCAATTATTAAATACATGTTTTTACTTCGCTTGAATGAGCGTGGCTTCTGACTCAGGAATATTGGTGCAGATTACGCTTAAAGATTTTCCGCGCTTCATAGAAAATTTTGGCTCCTCGTGATGTGAGACGGTTTGGCTCAGAATTTTATTTTTGCTTGAAGTTCTGGTGTCATTGCTCCCGTCGAACATTTACGTGATTTAGTCACCATCTAGACAAATGTTGGCATTTTAGAGTGTAACACATGCAATCCGATAGTAAACTCCAAGTATGGAATCAAAGAAAAATTAAAACCAAACAAATTGCGCTTGTATGCCACTGTTGGGTAAGGTTGGTACGATCAACCTATTCAATCACACGAGCCCACACTTATGTAGACTGTGTTTGAAGCCATGACCATGAATATAAGAGCACATTTGCATAGATCGCCATCGCACAAACATTCCACGACCGGTTTCGTGCCGTTTGCAATAATCAGGTAGGGAAGAGAGAGAGTCAAAGAAGAATTGTAAACAAGTTGTACTTGTATGTCACTGTTGGGTAAGGTTGGTACGACCAACCTGTTCAATCTCATGAGCCCACACTCATGTAGACTGGGTTTGAACCCATGACGATGAATATAAATGCTCATTTGCATGCATCTCCATCACACTCACCTCACGAGCGGATTCGTGCTCTTTGCATTCATCAGGTACGGACAGTAGGATCAGGATCCACATGCGCTTGAAAGAGTGGAAAAATGGTAAACAAGTTGCGCTTGTATTTAGAAAATCTACAAAAAAATAGAACTCCATTTCAAATAGGATACGAATAAACAGGAAATTGGATTCAATTTCTTGATCTGGAGTCAAACACGGAAATTGATAAAAGTGAGAAACTGTGCCTGGAGAAGACACATACTGCAAGCAACACCTGAATCCTGGAAATCATACCGTCTGTGGAGGAGAAAAATTTACTAAACTTGTCCAGGAGGATAAATAAGATGGATATAATTGAACGAAACCAGAAATTACTCTTCGAGATCGTGAAAAGTAAGGCAAGGTAAAATCCTATCGTTTCCGCTTTACTCACTACGACTGGAAGTATATCCACTGCTCTCCAAGCTGCGCACGAACTCGCTCATTTTTCTCTCGAGTGTTTTACCCAAACGAGCGCTTAATTTATGTTATACCTGCATTCCGATCACAAATTAACACAATACACGAAAACGCTGTGAACCATGAAATTGCCCTGGTGAGGCTACTTGTTTAAAATACTAATACAATCGTTGGGTGCTTACGAAATATCATAGTTCTTCTTAAAACAATGCTCTAATGCTCTATTCTCACCACTCTCTGATCTTTTCAACATGTCACTGAGTTATAGCAAGGTTACTCTTAACTGTATTTGCTGATTAATCACTCCTATATACAAAGGCGGGAACCGATCCTGTGTGTCTAACTACACGCCAGTCACATTTTTGGCAGTTGAATCTAAACTCATCAAACATTTGTAGCTGATGAAATTATCAAATATTTCGAACAATATCAGCTTCTTTCCATCACACAGAACGGATTTACGACATTACGTTGCTGCCTCTCAAATCTCTGCATAACTCTTGATAACTGGACTCGAAACGTGGATACCCTATCGATGCTTATACTTGGATATGTCTAAATCTTTTGACCGTGTTAACCACTGCATACTGCTAAAGAAATTGCAGCAGCTCATTGTGAGCCTCAGATTATTGGCTTGAATACAGGATTACTTGACTGGTAGAGTCATCAGGGTTAGAGTTGATGGGGCAATATCCGGCCCAGTGGAAGTAGCAATTGTTGTACCTCAAGGCTCGGTCTTGGGGCCAATACTCTCCCTGGTGTACGCAAACGATATACCTGAAATAATACGCAGCAGAATAATTTTATTTGCGGATGACATCAAAGTCTGGCTAGCGTGCGCAACATAGAAAATATCTCTAAACACTTCATCCGTGGTCCTTACGAAACTTCCTACCATTCAACATCCATAAATGTAAAATATTAAACGTCTGTAAGTAATTCGAATTCACATACTTTCTGGTATCTCAGCAACCTTCATGGGTTACGAGAGAGAATAAACGGTGTGTGTGGATTAGTAGTAACTTGAATTCTTCAAGACAGGGTTCTGTGGTTCACAAAAATTCCTGCCAAAGCATAATGCTGCTCAGAAGCATCTACTGTAGTTTCACAAATCAGGTACCCACAGGGATCATTACCATTTATATCCGGTTAACAATGGATTACGCGGTTCAAACATGATCCCCATGTTTACAAATGGACATGACCTTGCCAAAAGACTTATACCACCTCGCTACAAAACTAGTGACTGTACTGTACAACAGGCCATACGATGAGAGGATTACAACTCTGAACCTCTTTTACTGTTCGTAACGTCGCGTCAGGGGTGGCTTGATCCTGTTGTTTAACATTCTGCATACAATGGATCATTAACTTAAACACCTGTTTCATCAGCAAGAATCACGCGGTGGCAGATCTCATGGCTACAAGTTAATTATTCCACACTCTAGATCAAATTTTCGAAAGTTCTTCTTTGTTATCCGAGTTTGTTTGATATGGAACTCTCTGCCCGTCATATCATTTGTGCATTAAGTCTGAACTGACAAGTATATGTTGACCAAATCCAACCTCGCACATGAATACATAAGCTGACATTCCGTATTGATAAAATTTTTTTCTGTTTTTATGCATTCCATATATTTTTAACCTATGGTTACAGTAAAGTATTTGCTTTTCGGACCATTAAAACTTTTAATTACTTTAAATTATTTTTGACAAGCAAGCGGAGAAATCACGAAAAATTCGAATTTGCTCGAATGCCGCTACGTGAGTTGTATATCCAGAAAGTAGGCACTGTTACATTACGCAGAAACGTATAAAGAATCTGTCGTTCTTCACCTGTTGTTATCCACTTTTAATTCACAATCGCGTATTCCACTCAGTGATGTCCAGCTCACACCAAATAATGTCCAGAACTGTTGCTTGAATCAAGTTACAATCTCATCAACTAAAAACGAGGCTAGACAAGATTGGCAAAAACCTAGTGTTTTCTGATATGGCCGAGAACACATTGTTAAATGTATGTCTAATTCTTAGTTTTATCTACACGTTTTGCATTTCGCGCTCCGCAGTGGATTTTACTGTAGAAGAAAACGAAAAAATTACAATTTTAAATTACAATTTTTCCTTATTAAGTAGGAATTGTACCGTTCATGAGTATACTCATGTTCATGTCAGCCGGCATATTCTGTTATTTCAACATCAACCATAACATGTTTCCGTCTCTATTCAAGTAAACTTAGTTAGATTGGTAAATGAATTGTGTTAATTGATTCGAGATTAACTTTAGAAAAAGCTAACATACTTGTAGTTCATATATTCCGATTTTCAATCGATTACATGCACTATAAAATTTACTCACACCAACTTTTCTCGTTATGTATTGTATAAAATCAATGCTAAAAGACGAGAAATATTAGAAATTTGGTCTCATAGTAATTTGGGATATATTTGTGAATATACACAACATTGATATTTGCATTTCAAGCATGTACTATGCAAGCGCGTGATCTCATGATACAAACTTTTTGACTTGACGTCACTCTCAGACTCTGGATCAAAAACGTGCAAAACCATAAGGATGGGGATGCGAGCAACACATTACTTTGCAAAACCATAATTAATACGTGGCCGATAAGAGGATATATCGAGGTTTCTGCGTGATATAAATTGAGAAGCGAAAAGCTGTACCCGCATTTCTTACGCATGTTACATCACCATGTGCTTTTTGAAGAGAGATGTTATTAGTTAGTTATTTTAAACTCGTATGGCCAATGTTAAGAACATTTCTATATGTTTTTTACATGTATTCGCACCTCAATTTCGACATGCCGAATTGCTGAACGAATGATCTAGAATGCTTGATGGAATAGATCATTGGGAGTAGAACCTTTTTGCCTGCTATCGACATTATAACTGCAGATGGGAAAATTTATATTTTATTGAAATCAAACGAAAAAAATAAATCAAAACACAAGTAAATAATAAAAAGGTAGAGTGTTAGTTGGCCTAAAGTGTTGGTATATAATTCACTGAAGTGAAAAGATTCAATATTCATCACTAAACGTGATTAGCTCTAAGTATATAAAACTTTTAATAAATTTTGCTCTCATATTTAAACCCACGCGTTTCGAAAGAGATTTAATAATTTAATAATTCCCCGTAAGTAATTTGGTAAGAAAATGTTGGCGAGAGATGTAAGTTCGGGTATATTTTTGATTAGCAAGTGCGTACCTATACCAGAAGCACACCCATAATTTTCATTGAAAAATAGTAGGTTGATTTTGAACTAAATTTTATTCACTGACAACAATATTTATAACACTAATTTGTTCCAGACTGAACACACTCGGACGGAATAAAATTCCGTCGACAAGTTAACAGTTAACAAGGTTTAAATTATGATCGGAACCAATTTTAAATGTGCCTAAAAGGGGAAATGCCTTAGGCATGTTTCTGTATTCAAGCAATGGGCTACTTCCAATGTGCCTGCGTCCGTAATTGTTAAATTCGATTTGAGGATGTTGCTGATTAAATCGTTTCTTTTTAACAAATCATCGCGAGCAACTTGATATTTTTTGAACAAATAGTGCCCATGTCCAGTAATGCGCTTGTATGTACTGAATAGATGTGTTATTAAAGGCGAAAATTCGGATGATTAAGATGAGTAGGCTGAATGCATGCTTATTGTCCGCCCGGCAATGCAGACTGATTTGGAAACTTTCGCATACCTACACACCAAGTTTGCTTTCTGATGCAATCCACTCAAGCGTTCAACTGTCAAGTACGTACGAGAAAAAAAATGAAATTTTCCAACTTGTAACATTTTTCACTCACAGAAATTGTAGGGCAAATTCTTATGATTCAAACTCTGGTAAAACTCAATTAGTTTTGATTGGAAAATTAAACATTACTCCAGAGAAGTTTTATTCATCCAAAGTTTCGCATCTTAATCGGTAAAAAACAATTTTATTCCGTACAAATTTTGGTCGGACTTCATAAACATTAGGATCAGCATAGGGTCAAGAAGCTTCGTGATCATTTTTAAATATTTGTTTTAAGAGTTTCCCAAGATAATGCTTGATAATAGATATTTTTTGTCGAATTGATTATCGTATGCCATCGAAGGACACTCGATAATTCCTCGTTTCATTTTTAAGTAAATTATTATGTAAAAAATCTTACTGGCGTTATTTTTAATTCTATACTCAATATTACAAACATTGCACACAACTAAATAGGAAAACAAGCTCTTGGTAATGGCAGCCTAAAAGAAATGTTTTTTGAGAGCAAATACCCTTAAACATCTATGCAAGCTAAGCAAATTTCAAATTATTAACATTTAATTTACAATTAGAATACTAGCAGAATCTTACAGTTAGATTTCACAAATTACCAAATCGAAATTTACACACGGTATTCTCATTACCTCTGATTTTAATCTTATCGATGATACACGTTAATGAATAATTTACATTATTTCCGAAACCGCTCACATGCTGGCAACAAAAGGCGGATGTTCGAAAATTTGGAGTAGAATTCACAGTTTTACCGTGCATACATCAGAGGTATCTTGGTTGTTGCGCTCGGGCCTACGTCGTGGCAACAGGAAAATGCCCGTTTTAGTGTGGCTTCCATTAAATATAAGCGAATTGGAATAAGTATATGAACAGAATAATGATTAAAAAATTATTTGTGTTATAAGAATTCTTCATTTGTTGAATGCGAGTGATTAACAATAAAGTTTGAGCAATGCGTATTCATTCGCGTTATATAAATGTCGAGTTAGTATGCACTCACAAAATTTGTCGAATTGACGAGGTGTGTAAAGTTTTTGCGATAATTACTCATCGCGAGCTTTTGGGTGATTTTCAGAAAATGTTCCTCGGGCATAACGCAAGACCAATCAGTTCCGAATCTACCGACGAAAACGATCGCGAAACAGCACTAATTCAGGGTTTTCGAAAGAAATGCATGCAAAAGTTTAGAGCGAAACATCACACGAAAAAATGGCAAATGGGTAACGTCATGTGACACTGGACGTTATGCAATTCATAAAGCTAATCGATACGAGACAAATGTGATGCGAACTTCAGTTGAATCGGTTGGCACATAATTAATTGACACATATCGAAGTGACAACTGACCCAGATATGTTACGGCTAAACAGTTTTTTTTTAAATTTCAAATTTAAAACATGGAACCATTAATTCATTGAACTCAGTAGAAGTTTAATAAGTAATTATTCTTTCTGGAACAAGATTAGTATTGTGTTTTTATCTAAATCTAGGACATTGAATTCAATGCATCTGTAGCTTTTCTAACATATTTTTTTTTCACATAACCGAATAGGGTGTTTGTTTTCGAAATTATCTTTAGCATAATAACTGAATAAGCACATCCGAATTATCGTTCGCCGTCCATCCCACTGCATCCATACGAAACGTGCTTTAATGTCGCTTGTGTTTAACTGAACAATTTTGGTCGATTAACATAATAATAATAATAGTTTTCAAAATATTCATTTGCATGCTTTTCCGTCACACACACCCCTCGACCGGTTTTGTGCTGTTTGCACTCATCAGGTAGGGACTGTGGGATCAGAATCCGCATTGGCTTGAATAATAGTTTTCATTCCATATTGAACAATAAGTTTAAGCAATCGAATTTTTAATCTTACGTTTTACATGCTTTGCAGTTTATCACAAAAATGTCTTAAAATTCAGCATTTTAAAATTGCTTGGTCTTATGTTTTCAGGGTTTGCATATATAGATTTCTACGGGCAAATAATACATAAAATTAATAAGTAACATCATGGAAAGAATGCAAAATGAATCCAAAACTTCCCTACCGCGATCACATTAAAGAGATATGATAGGTCGATCACCCACGTTATCATGACCTGTGTTTAGCAGTCAAAGTTAATACCTGCTCACACCGTGCTGAAAATTAAAGCAATTAAGGTAAATATTTCGGGGTGAATCCACCACACTTCATTGACCTTATTACTAACTTACTAACGCTACGGCACAGTGATTACATCGGAATGTAAAATTTAGGAACGCTTCGAATTTTGAATGATGGAAGCACGGAAAACAAGACATTATAATTAGCTGAAGACTTGCATCATGAATCATATATAATCCATTAAAACGACAGTTTTTCTTAGTGAAATGTTATTAATCAAAATGTCTACCACGGAATCTTTTAAAACACTATGCCGTCAAACGAGCATGAAAAATATGTCATTTTCAAATTGGCTTTCGAATAAATATCAGCACAGTTGATTTAGCAATTCGTCCTAATCAAGCGTTAAGCGATTTTGGAATAACTCGAAAAAGTTGCATTTTAATGAGGTTTTAATTCCGATTAGCTGTAGAATGCAAATTAGGTAAACCTAATTCCAACCATTTAAATGCGGAAACTTTTGACCTGCAACTTAAAAGTAAATAGAATTCATTATATTTTTCGGGAACTTTCGGAAATTTCTGAAATGCATTTCTTGATTACAAACGACTGATTCCACAAATTGAAATTAATGATTTGTAAAAATAGTGAATTTATGTAAGTTTCTTTTCGTTTTGTAATCTCCAAGTTTGCTGCAAGGCTTGTTCAAATAATACTTTTTCAGTGATTTCTTTGTTCTGGATAATTGTAACTCAGAAGTCCTTTGCAGCATACCGATTGGTAATCAATATTTAAAAATTATTTGTCTGCTTCGTTTAATGAAACACAACTCGCTGTGATTAACAGATTATTTCCACTTTTCATGCGATCAGGGACAAAAGCTTGGTTGTCCAAACACTATATCGAAATAACCTATAATTTGCGTGTACTCAAATTAATGTGAGTTGTCATTTTCGAAATTATAATATTATTCAATTCACGCAACTTGAACCGATAAATACGAATTTCGTGTAACGTGGGCAGCATAATACAAACCATTTAAGAAACAAGATTTTATAAAGAATTAGTTCGAACATTTTTTTAACAACGTTTATGTTATGACACAATAGCTTCGTTAGATCACGTGTGTGAGCAGGAATAATGATCAGTTTCAAATTACATTGCCTTGAACTATTGTGTTGCTAGATAGAATCGCAACTTGTAGGCGTGTCACCTCAATTGTTTAGCTTTTGTGCATGACCGGTCAAAATCCGCTGACCGATTTGACTTCTTGCGTATTTAGTATGCACAGAAGGAGTCATGCATATTAATGTTAACTCGTCGCAGAACCAGACACCAGATTGTACAGTTGTTCGCCTAATTCATCTCGTTAATTTCGCAGCGCTGTTGTTTCGTTCCATATGATACTTATCTTCCCGATTTATACGTTCAGCTAGGCTTCAATATGGATTTATTAATTAATATTAACTGTAATTGCAAGTATACTTTCCTGTTAAATCTCTTCGCTCGCTTTTTACTGATTCTCATTTCTTTAGATGTTTCACGGATATAAACTTTCATACACAACTTGCAGTTCATAACATAAACAGGATGTCGCGAGCCCTGAATGTGACCCATATTTGAGATGCCACACTGAGAAATGTGTTTTCCCGACAAGTCTCAAACGAGTTTCAAAATGTTACAAGCAATTCTAATTGACAAGCTTCAACCAAGTTATTTGTAAGCTACGAATGCTTTCTTTGCTATTCCGAATTAAACTCATGGTCACTCTTTGACTTCATACCATATTTAAAGGAAATATTAATCAACGTATGTGATTTATTGACTTTGAAAACAAATAGATTTATTAAAGTTATTTTTAATGTTTACGGTTTTAAAATATTCAACAAATTAACGAAATAAATTTATAACCCTAACTGGAAAAGTCAGTTCCACAGTCAAATCATTTCTGAAAACTCATCGGTCATCCGGACAAATGTAATGTCAACAGTACAACAAATGTCACTTAACGTGGTTAGATAAAAAATCTAGTTCAGTAATATATGACAGTTAGCTTTCATTGAACCATTCGGATATAATTCTGATAAATTCGGAAAAGTAATCGAATGATTATTTACAAATTAGATACACATTAATATAATTGTAGTTTATAATATAGCTAGAATATATAAAATAAGTAAATAGCTCAATTTATTTTTAAAAAAAAATTCTCAGCAAATATATAAATAAATATACATATAAGTACTTGCACATAACACGATGAATTTTCTAGTATTAAAAATCTAGTTGAGTACATTTATTGACAGAATGATAGAATTATTTTGGATCGTTTGAGGTGAATGTAAAAGATAATTATGTTCCAGATAGTGTTCTCGTTTCGGAAAACGAGCTTTATCCGTATTCGTATTTCCGTGACACACATCCACGACCTGTTTCGAACTGCTTCACACACATCTGGTAGCCACATTATGATAATGATCATCTTGCTCTTAAGCAGTGGATTGCATACTCAACTTGCTAAGCAATCCTCCAATGTTTAAGGCATGCCGTTTTTGATCTTACTGTTGCTACCGAATGATCAAACAGAACGAAATCGGTGGAGCGGTTTTTGTGTTGGAAACGCATGCAAACACGAATGTTTCTTCATTATTTTGGAGTTTACTCAATCAACAATTGTATGGTCACTTGTGAGTGATTAGGTTGGTCGTGTCAATTTATGAAACAGTGCATGCGAACGCAAATTGTTTACCATTCTTCCACCATTTCAAAACAAGCGGATCCTGATTGTACTGTCCCCACATGATGAGTGCAAACAGCACAAAACTGGTGTTGCGTATTGTGTGAAGGAAATACATGCAAATAGGGAATTTCATACAATGAAATATGCTTACATTACTATCGTTATTGAGAAATTTCATTGTAGTGTTTTGCCTAAATCCGTACCATTACTTACCAAAAGTTCCTACCTCTTCATTGGCATACATTTGAGAAAGTAAGAATTTTTCAAGGAGACTGGAACTAGTAGACAAGTAATAAATCAGTATACAATTTAAAAATACTGTCAAACACTCAACAAACTAGTACATGTTCACACAGTAAATATAGGTCATGCGCACAAGACGCTTAATATTGAACAATTACATTCCGCCATATTTTAGCACTAAAAATCGTAATGTTTCCAACGTGGTTGAGGGCATTGCTGATCGTTTGGAGTGTTGAACCACCCCCACGTTTAAATGGTCTTGTTCTTTCAAATAGGTTAGCAAATCTATTATCATCAAGTTTCAACATTCGCAAATTTCGATCATGCATTTCACACTATGCTAATTAATTTAATGCTAATGCATAATCTTCTGAATATGACCTAAGTATCCAATGATACTACTTCCATGAATAAATCTTTGGTGCATGTTGTGGTTTGAGCAAGCAGTGAATAAGATTTTATCATTCTTCAGTAATTTGATTCATCCTTTCTAGTTAACAATTGCAACATAATAACTAGGTTTGAAAATAAAACGGTTCAATAAATGAAGACTAATCGGGTTGATTTATTAGACATTCGAGAAAAATGTTTAATTTTAACTTTATAACCTATATTATAAAACGTGATACAAATCTGCTTCAGTTACAGTTTTCAAGAATAGTCAACCAACAACAGGAATTCGCAACAATAGCGACCTATTTCAAGCATTTTATTTGAAAAAATTATAATGTTTATTTTAGCATACTATGCTATAAATTCACAATAGAATAGCGCAATTTTTCTAATATTCCGTTGGGAATGCTCCTTGTTGTAATTGAAAGAAAGGTTTCAATTCATCATTTAGAATTTTTCTAACTTTTTCTGTATTGAA
The DNA here is from genome assembly GCA_013407085.1 of Atriophallophorus winterbourni. Taxonomy (NCBI): domain Eukaryota; kingdom Metazoa; phylum Platyhelminthes; class Trematoda; order Plagiorchiida; family Microphallidae; genus Atriophallophorus; species Atriophallophorus winterbourni. Next base: position 115,659 of record JACCGJ010022145.1, read on the forward strand.
ATAAAACATCTGCGAAATGTTTTGTTCGCATTTGTTCAAGAAACATACTCCCAAGATTAGGTATCCGGCTTTCTTGTGTTTTAAAGTTAAATTATTCGCAGTCACTAATGCTCACAATGTTATAATCCCTTTTCGGCTTATCACAATCTTTACCGGAACCGATTCACATTCACATTCTGATATCATATACGATCAGAACCATTTTGAATGATATAAGGGATTCCCAATCTTTTTTTTAAATATGAGGAAAAGAAGCGATTATAGCACAGATTCTTGCAGTAATGTACAGGTAGTTTTAATCCTGTTCGATAAAATTGATTTTATTTCAACTCCTGCAAGGCGACCTGACATTTAGAAGGGTTCTGTTCCTGGACGACATGCAAAGTTGGAAAAGAATATGTATTATTGAAGATTGTATAATAACTGCGAATGGGAAAACGACACCGTATCAACTTGGACGACAACAAATAATGACTATATGTTATGTGGACATATTGCTTAGTAGGCAAACGCTTAGCATGGAGCTCTGTGGAATAATACAATTAAATATGGATTATTACAAATCTAAAGAGCACAGTTCGCTACTAGAATGTATATCGACAAGACAGCAGATTGTTGTTTACCGTAAAATTGTTTAATGTATGTCCAGCTTCCTTCAAAGATGAAGTATGTGTTGAACGTCTGGGCTCACTGGCTGCGGAAAGATATTGCCATCTGCAATAAAATTAATAACAGAGCGACATAGTTAGTGATGGGTCTTCGCAATGTTAGGTAAATTCAAAGATTGCGACGTCTACGTCCATGTGTTGTTAAGCACGACGGTAGGATATTATTCTTATCTATTAAATTGTGTCTGTCGATGGACATTTACTATGATATTTATTTCAAGCTTGTGGTGAGAATGTGGCACACGAACATACCTTATCACGCTATATCTCAATTTCACGCATTGTTTGCCATTTCCAATTTTCCGCTGTACATGTTATATTTTTTTGGGAATTTCCTATCTCAATATACAATGGGCACTCCATGCATGGCAACATTTACAGCTGAATCGGGTAAACATATGAGAACAAATGACTTTTGTGAGTGGTACATTTGATAAAGACGATATAGTGTATTATTTTTTTCTCTTTTTCATTCATACTGTACTCATGTGGGGTAATAATATGTCGCTTTTTAAGCCTAATTTAACTCATTCTTGGATCCTGGATTCCTAGTTGATTACAAAATTATTATTCGCATTCATGAGTTTCAATTTAGGAGCAATTAAAAGTCAGGACCGATATCGTTAGAAGTTCGAATGAAAGCTGCAGTTATTTTGCCGCTGCTTGGCGCTGAAGTGACCATCGGTGACTCTACCTAACTAGGCATATATATAAACGGCTTGCCTACTACAGTGTTGTCTACAGTGCACTTCTCCGCAGAAGATCTATTCCACAGCTATCAGGTTGTACCTGAATAGGATCTTAATCAATCTGGTTAATGCCTTGTCTCGAGATCACAGTAAGCCACTGAATATTATAAAAATACAGTTTAATGACTCTTAACAGAAAATTTAACAATGTATATTATATTCAACCGACTCTTACGGCAACGCATTGGGCATGTTTATTTAGTTCAACATTAAAAACAGAAAACGATCTCGACCTTATGCGTACAAATCTGTAGGCAACTTTGGTATCCACAAAAGAATGCTATGTTCGTTTGTCGATAAAAACAATCACAAGCTTATGTAACCTATATTTTTTCCAATATCGCATATGCCGCACAAACATGAGATCCCCAGTGAATTAACACCGCTGATCAACATAGCTCGTTGGTGTACATTCTAATGAAACCTACGAAAGCTTATCTATATTTTGAAATTTCATGCAGATCAATATAGACGAGGAACATAGGCACGAAGTTAATTTTAGGCAACAATCATGTTAAAACCCTCCTTGTTGCAACTTTCACATGAGAAACACACACGGTCACCCGCTTCTAAAACGTGCCATCTTTAACTGCCACTAATACGCATGTACATTTCGTTCTCTACAATCTGGAGAAGTTTATTTTTCAATTAATAATATCTAGCACACTTAATGCTTTTCAAAAATCAATTGATGCCTGCATAGAAAAGAATGTTTTGGGTTTATCCATAAATTCTAAATTATTTTGGTAGAATTATTTTAGCGTTTGACTGAATCACATTTTTGTGGGTTTGGTATGGCAAAGCATTTTTACCCTCATATAATCAATGAAGAAATCCGTAACCTAATTGAACATGGCAAATCATTTGAGAACATTAAAAATCAATCGTTCTTTGAGTATTCTTATTCTCAAAACTTTATAATGGAGACTGTTTTCAACAAAATTAAATTTAACTTGATGATTTCAATGTTAAATTATCATTTAAACACCTTAATCAAAATTTATTACAAGACCCACTCACGAGTTCTGGGTGGTGTGTTTTCTTCACCTATGACGACGGAAATTATATTGTTTCGCGTATTCAAAACCGTTATATAAACGTTTGTATTAAGCAAAGGTTTTGCGATAATGAGTGCATTTGATATGTATCAGATCAAACTAATCCCACTTAAACGTTCGTCGAGAATGATGGATGAGTATGTTTTAAAACCAAACAGTTGGTTTTAAAACTTCGTAAAAGTTTAACGATAAATTTTAATGAAATTTCAGGTTAGTGTTATTGGAAACGTCAGAAAGATACACACATTTGCTCTAATTCACCAACGTAAAGAGCAGGAGGCGAGATTTGTTTTTAGGTAGATGAGTGTTAGATTCAACATGTGTGAGAAATATGAAGTGACAGTATATTTTTCCTTTTTTACATAAATTCTTGAAACCTGAATCTTAGCTGTGGACGTCAATTTATTCAACACTAAGTTAGCAAGGCCTATGCCAACATGATTTGTTAATGAGGACTATTTTTCCAGCCTTTCCAATTAAAACACATAATTGGATCTGATATTTTATCGAGGAATTGTGATAATTCGTTGTTTAATTATTAGTTGGAGACGTGGAGATTATTCCAGAGACATGTTTTATTGCCAAAAATCATCAGGTTTTTTCTGGACTAAAGACGATCGGGTGAATGCAACAACTTACGAAAAAATAAACGAAAATGCTCATTGCTTGCATTTCCATCACGCGACCCCATAAAGCGTTTTGTGCTTGTTTGCTTTCGCACGTAATAAACCGTATTATCAGGATCGATGAATCATAAATTTTATGTAATACATCCAAAATTTTCCTAACGGCTTACATAAACGGCTCCAGGTTTAGGATGAAAATTTTCGTCGAAGCTCATTATAGCTTCCAGTAGGGTAGATATGACCTCCCCTTGAGAATGCTGAAAAACAAAAGCATTAAAAGATGTTTTAAATGACCGAACATTGGATACTGATATTGTTACATGGGTATAATTTCTATAAAATGCGAGAGTCAACGGCTTCCCTTCTAGGGTTTAGAAACTGTCCTTTTTCTCTAGCAAGAGTAGATCAGTCAATTGCACAACATGAAAGAGCAACAATAATTCAATCCCCAATTTCATACAGTGTTTACACGGAAGTATGTAAGAAGATTAATGTGCCATTTTGGCATTTAAAACATAATGCACGTCAAAATCACTAACGAATCAGACGCCAATTCAAATGCATATTTAATGTTGTGAAACAGTTTGACATATTCTAATCATTCACGGTGTTGCAGCGATTGAATATTCGCCAGGTGGTTTTTTATACATTTTATGTAATATTTACTAAGGTCTATCTGAGACGTGAATAAAACTATATTTGAAAACAAGATTTTTATGGTCAAATCAACCGTAATCAACAGGAAATTGGAAGAATTTCAAAGCCACAATTTTATACTTTATTTTATTTTACAACAAGTCAAAGAGCATGCAAATATTTTAATGAAATGTTGTGATCACATCCCCAGCACGTTCAACATAAATTTAATTACAGCGTATTTCAGATTTTCACGGCAAGCTACTGTAGACATTTAATGTTAAAACAGCTTCAACTATACAATGATAAATTGGGGAGAAAAATAATTTAATTCTGAACTTATTTCATTCAAAACAGATATTTCAGTTTAGCAAAAAGTAAAATTCGATTCCTCAAAGCCTTCTTTTAATGGGAGCAACGATTATGGTTGTGCTTACTTAGTTCCATCGAAAATGTAAACAAAACACTCAAAAAAGAAAGCTCTGAAAACGAAGTTCTATGTCCCTTATTATTAACCGCGATAAAATAAAAGCATCCCAAAGTTATCTGAATAATTTTGTTAAAAAATCCAAGTTACAATATAAATTGAGCAAATAAAAGTGACAAACAAACTTGATCTGTCTAGCGCAAAGATGACGGTTACACAAAAATTGCGGTCTATTAAAGCATATTGAGACTGAAGATGTTTCAATGTATAATTATGCGTATCTCAAAATATTATTTAACTAAAGTAGAGTGGTGATGAATTCGTAGCGCTCACAAGGTTAATCAAGTAGATGGTCGTCGAATCGCTGCACATACTAACCTTGAAATTGCCATAAAACTTCTATGGAACCTAGTAAAATAACAGCCACC
>JACCGJ010022146.1:0-33381 GCA_013407085.1 Atriophallophorus winterbourni
TACAATATTGGCTTTGGGTGGAAGAAAAAGATTTACAGGCAACGAAGGTCTTGTTCGGGGGATGTGAACTATCAGAAGAAATGATTTTGATCAGTCTGTTGTATTCAAAAAAGTGACGATCGACAATAATGTCTCGAAGTAAATCCTCAATCTTGAAGACCATGATACCTCTTCTGATCAACAGAAAATCCTTTTCCGTGACGCTGGGCAAAGTTACGGGAGTTACGTATAAGAGGTGTGGAACGATGCAAGATAAAACGGAATGTTGAATTAAATTAGGTTGGATGGAGAGAGAACGGAGGCGAATAGCATAAAATGACACCCGGCGAACTTTCAAGAATTGTGTGGACATGATTGGTACTGCTAAGACTATCGTTTATTATTACACCAAGTAACTTGAAGCTACTACAATTTTCAAACACCGAGCCGCTAAATGAAACACGAGGAATGGTTTGATGCAGAGTAAAACATCACTAGTAATTTTGAAAAATACCATTTCGTTGCACTTTTGGGGATTCAAATTTAAACCAAGTGTGGATGACCATTGACCAATGCTTGGAAACATTGATTCTAAAGCATGGTAATCGACTCGACTATTGTGGTTCATTGCCACGGCAACGTCATCGGTGTGTTTAATAGGAAGAACAGAAGGGTTACAAGATAGATCAGAATTGCAAATAGAAAATAAAAACGGGGAAAGTGTTGCACCACGCGGAACAGATATCGCATGCGAGGCTTTGCCATTCACGATAGTATATTGGAGACGACATTCGAAATAGGATGCGATCCAATGAAAAAATGCTCGATGAAACGCCACATTCGGATAGCTTTCGGAGTAAGGAACTTCGTATAACATTGTTAAACGCATTGGTATAATCCAGAAAACAAAGTTGTACATCTTTCGATTTACTGTCTAGAGAACGTGAAATATGATCCGTAAGCAAATCAACAGCATCAACAGTTGAACGATTCTTACGGAAGGCAAACTTATAAGCATCATGTACCTGACAACTGGAAGACATTCGTCGTAACACAATGCTTTCAAGTACTTTAAGCATCTGCGACGTGCTCGCGATCGGGTGGTACTTACCAGGATCTTTCTTGGGAATCGGTATTATACCGACAGATTTCCAACAGTCACGCGTAATTGCTGCAACGATTGAAAATGGATGCGCTAGGTTCCGAAAGTACACGAGCGCATTTCCTGGTCTTGCGGCCTTAGAGCGTGACAGCCGAAACTGCACAAAAAACCTTATTTACACTGGTGAAGGATGAAGTGGGAATTGAAGAAGATGCTATAAAAACGTTCTGTTGACTGTCATTATCAGCTATTTTAGGCACGAAAGATTCATTCACGTAAATGATACCGAAAATAGATAGAGATTTCTCATCGCCTTTTCCACGAATTTAGTTAAGCGTCTGCCATAAGTGACGACTGTCCCTAGTGCCGAAATGTTTATTAGTATACGCCTTTTCGAGTAGTAAAGAAAACATACAACGCCATTTCGATCATGTTTTTCTAAGACTTTCTCTTACATTCTTTTAAGTCCTTGTGTTGTTCGCATCCCTACCACATAAGCTTCGCAGCCAATTTGTGACTAGTTGCAAATAGTAGATGCAGCTCATCGAATACAATCACTGATGCCCCCACCTGATGATGACAACTAGCCAGAAACCGGTGTTGGGAATATACGTATTGGGGATGTGAGCAGCGCGATACCTCAGTCATTTTTAAGCGTTTTCAAGGCCTGAGTGGAGATCACGTTTTAATTCAGTCTTTGAACAAAGATCCACATATACGAAACCGCGAAAATGGGCGAATTGGAGTTCAGCGTGACCTCGACCAATCAAAAATCTCCTTGCAACTCCCAATCAAAAACGTGCAAATAAAACCACACGTATGCTAACCCCACAAAAGCCAAAATGCTACATACCGAGTAATGATGCTATTTCTGTCGTGGGTTTTTGTGGTTGTTGGACTGACACAAGTGAACTCTTTAAAAACTGGATTTTGTAAACCAGGTCAACGAGACCATCCAGACTACGTGAAATGTCCCCAAAAATCTTGCCGTCAGCATATCGATTGCTGGGTCAGCTTTGGACAACCGCAGTCCTGTGTTTGCGATCCGAATTTGTGCGGTCCAGTCTGTTTGCCTGGTGAGTTTTTCAACAACACATAAAACGCGCAAATTTAATCGATAGTCAGTCAGTGAGCGAGGGACATATACTCTTCCTTACTTCGACCTCAGGCCATCAACTAGTATTTTTCAATTCGTTCCGGTCTTCTGACATTCAGTTGCTACGAGGACAGAACCATGTTTCTAATGTTTTTTATCGCTATCTCAGTGTCAAATGTGTTTCGTTTACTACTGGTGTGGTTAAAAAAACGAGCTGTCTTGACCATGCTCCCGACGTTATTTTAGTAACCTGAATTGAACGCCGGTGTCGGCGAATATGTACCTTCTTCATATTGCCGTTGTGTTGCCATCAGTCTACGTTCTCTATAGTCATGAGCCAATAGATCCCTGGCAATGTTCTGGTCCGTCTATTTATAAATGCCTGAAGCCATTGGACAATCATTACTAGCAATCGAATGGTATAACATTAAAGGTATGATCACAATGCTACATGCATCGGCTTTCCTAGACATGTTCAGGGCAATGGAATTTCAATTTTTAATCAGCTCTCCAAATGTTGCGAGAGTCCGTCCGTTACGGGTCCCCGCTTCTGCGACGGATCCTTGGATATTGTGGCTGAGGTAACGGAACCTGTCAGAAGATAATGAGTGAAAATTTGAGTGCAATCGGTTCGAACAGGTTTTGGGGTAACATTTCACTTCTGACACAGAAGCTTCGTCAGACTAAGGGTGATAGTCAGAACAGGGAACATGATTAAGTAGTAGTCAAACTCCCACCAATGAATTGACCTTACCGATAAGCAGCCTATAGTAAGCCTGGCGGGTGGCAAGTAATGTAAGCTTGACCAACATCAATGGTCGATTCGCTTAATATAGTGGTCTCATCAATCATTTAATACGAGTGACAACTTTCAAGGTCAGTATTATTGGTGTAACGAACGCCTACATGGAAAGGCGGTCAAAATTACTATAAAAGGGTCGAGTTGGTAAATGAGCCGGAGCTCGGCACAAGCTAGCGCTCAACCCTGATTATTCATCTTATACTTGATAGTTAAATCGATTTTTCAAAAATCGTTTAACCACGTTCGTTAATAACTTATACATTTGCGAGTCACTGTGTCGACCGACCTTGGCCGTGTTCACTTGTATCAGACTGATTTGATCTTGGTCATCACTGCATGACCTGCCATCCCATCAGATTTATGATAGGCTACTTAGTGGCTAGGTCAAAACAGAGGTAGTGGACGAATACGACTTAGACAGGGATGGCGATGTGAGCAACACTTTACTTTGACGACTTAGACATATTCTCTGTCCTGACTATCACCCTTCGTCTGACGAAGATTGGGTCCGAAGTGGAACATCACCCAAATACTACCCCCAACCGATTGCTTACATATATGACCCCACGATATCAGTCTCTCACATATTTCAATCAATTGCTTTCTGAACATAATGAAATATTTAAAGCAACATCAATTCGAATTTGAGTCTATGGATCAATCAGTCAGCTTATTGGTTAATTAAATTAATATTATTTCACTGAATATTATCCATGATATGTCAAAATCCATCATAATCTCAAGGGATTTGAGACACACTAGCTAGCGAAGAAGAGCCTAAAAAGGGTTGCAAGTCACCGTACAATCATTTTCGCTGATAACAACCAAATAATTTTCCCTAGAAAGCGCAAAATGTCCGAAGCCAAATACTCCCGAGAACGGGACCGTCCGTCTATCTGGACTGGGAATAGGAGAAACCGCAGAGTACTCCTGCAAAGATGGCATGACGATTAAAGGTCCTCGAACCAGGCACTGTCTCGCCACACTTCAATGGAGTGGATCGAATCCCAGATGTACAACACAATCGAACTGTGAGTTTCATAAGCCCCAGCTGAATAGGGGAACCAGATGATACGACGAGGCAAATTGAACTTGCATCCTCTCATTTTAGACTGCTTCAGTCCACCATATATTCCGAATACGCTGATTCAACCTGCTGATCCGACACGCTCCGCACACAGAGATGATTACCGTTCTGGTGAGGTCATTACGATCACGTGCGCACCCGGTTTCAAGGACGACCGATGGCCCAGCGTCAAGGCCACTTGTGTGAAATCGGATTGGTCATTCGACAGGCTGAAGTGTGAACGTGAGTTCATTGGTTGAAACGTGTTTTAAACAATTTTCGAGTACACATCATAATGAAATTAGATTTAAAAACAAATATTTTTTGGGTAACGTTTCATTGTATCACAACATGGGACGTGATTAAGTAGCACTCGAACCATTTACTCGAATTAGTCATATCACTAAACAGCTTATTAGAATCCTGTATAGACAAATACAAAGTCACTATCCACCATACACAGCGTGAATTCGGTCAAATGGTCAAATGAAACTGGTTCACACGTACACATTTAAACGCGCATAACAGTAAATCGGCGTAAATTATTAATTAATTAATTAACTAACAAATTAACTAATTTTAAAGTTCCAACCCAAATTAATATTTATCGGTCGCAGAGACGAGCATCATATTGCGGAGATTTCAGCCCCCTATATTAAGCTAGCCCTGTAGTATACTATTGACTATTGACATGGGCAACAACCGCAAAGGTTGTGGGATTGATTGCCACATCGGCCTTTCTTGCACGAACCCTGTAGTGTTACTGCAACTGGGATCCAGTCTAACAGTGCGACCACAGCTCTCTCACTCAAAACGATTGCGACACCAGCTAGACCAGATACCATAGCATCGTCATCAGTCGACAATCGTAGATAGTGTGACTTGCGTATGTTCGAAGGATTAAATAATCGCATAACCGAGCTACATTTATGTGTGCGTGTTTCTGACAAACAGCATACATTGACATCGAGGCTATCAAGTGTTCGAGCAAAGGGAATGTGCTCCGGTCATAATGATTTCAAATGCTTTCGCTTGCAGGCGCTTAATATAAAGCTTAATGCTACATCACATTACAGCTACACCTTCAAAGTTTTGGATTAATGCTCAATACACCCTGTCATCCTGTGGATGTTTCTAAATGTAGTCCCTATGTTCTTCAATCCTTGTATGAAGTTCCCAGATGCACACACCGGAGCAAGCAATACATTTGATTATATTAATGCAAGTAGTCGAGTTGTCTATAGGTCCCAGATCCTTGCGGTGTACCTAGGTCGAGCGAATGCTGTGTTTACAGTTCAACTACCCCTTTGACAAACGGGATACGAAAAGTGGCTTTACGATAATTTTCTGTTTTATGTGTTGGGCGTTTTCCCGCGTGTTTCAACACTCTCAGAATAGGCGTGGTTTAAAATTAGCGTCTCAGTTAAATCCGATGCCTTTCAAAATACGCAAATGTAAAATGTTACATCTTGGCCGGTAATACGAGCATACATATAATCTTGGTCATGAAAACTTGACTTGGACCATCGCTGAGATGGATCTTCGTATCTGGATTACTAATAATCTGAAAACGAATAGTCATTGACAGAAAGTTTTCAACAGGGCAAGCAGTATCTTGGGTATGTTGATGAGAATATTTGGGCGGTTCTCCCCTAAAACACTCCCCTGCATTTTAAATACTTACATCCATGCAACAATAGAGTACATGATCCCAGATTGAGCACCGTGGCTGTAAAAACATTGGATTGCTAGATAGATATTAAAACCGAGAGACGAAGGTAGTGGATGGGATACAGCACGCCCCATATCAACAGCGAATGGCCATGCTGGAATTTACTGATTTTATACAAAGGCGAGTATGGAGCGACGAGATCCTAACATATAAAACACTGCGGATGGAAAATCGCCCTCTTCGAGATTTGATACAAGTCAGTTCGCCTAAGAATACACGTAGTTATTCAATTTGTATCGTTATAGCGCACTCAATTCTAGATGGCAGGCGTCATTCCTTCTCTGCATATTTACTTTCTGTGGTTCTCACTACCACAAGTTATTGTGAACGCTACCGCCATCCCTGTTTTCAAATCGAAACTGAAATCTTATATTAACAAGCACTCCACTGTTTGCCCTGTATATTGACCCCATATGAACCCACACAAACCAAACACCTCAATTGAATTTGGATTGCATCCCCTGTATTTTTAATGCTGTCATTCAATGGTACATGGTACTATTAAATCTTGATTCTTGATTCTTGACCTCAATTAACCCGCACTCTCAATTGGCTGCAAGCTGTGAACCAATGAAAACCTGATTACAAAGAATGCGAAATATGAATTCGGCCAACCACCGGGAGTGATGGCAAACGGACAGACAGATGACAAGACGTCCAATAATAACCTTAAAAGCTCGTAGGACACCGTCGTTAAGTAGTGATTGTTCGGGGTAGTCGTTATCTAAGTTTGGTAGTCGAGATGAATTACCGTCATTCTACATTTTGAAGGTGATGTTTGTCACTATTGTAGCAGAGTGAATACTTGCATCATGTCAATAGAGGTTGCTTCCCGCGGAACTCCATAATTCTAGTACCTTGTTGACACAAACATCGGGGACATTCGATCCAATGCTAATCACGTCTATCCCCTATTTCTATCCAGTCGTTTATTCTGTCACGATTCAAACCCTCAGGAAAGTGCGTCATTTGTTAACCAACCTCGCTTTCCGCTTAGTAAGAAAATGCCAAATGGTCAAGTGGGTATGATGCATATGACCAAAAATAAATCACGCGTCTACCTTATATAGGCAAATCGGATTTCTACAACAATGTCCTCATCCTCTATGCACCGGTCGCTAATCTGATTCGTCAACCGACTTAGTACCCACAGCTTCCATCCTAGGCCTCGCCATGTTTGGCTTTTTTAACCGTCATATCGTTCAATAGCTGCCGACACTAGGTTCTACTTTCTGAGGAAGCTGTCACTCGAAATGCATTGTTGTAAGGGTCTTTTCGGCACTTCTTACTTTAGTGTTGTACTAGAGTGTGGTGTACTGCATCTCATCCAAAAGCTCATCATTAACACTTCGCTTTAACGCAATTCATGCAACTATCACTTAAAACTGATCACAAGCGTCATTTTGCATTTCAGGTGTTTCCTGTCCAGAGCTCAGAAATCCTCTGCACGGCAAGATTGTTTACAAATCAGATCGCGGATATCAAGCCGAGGTGGTGACGATTTGTCAGGAAGGGTTCCGTGCGAATTGCGACGAAGCATCCAGAGGAAGTGGGGCGATAAATGGTAAGAAACGTTTTGGGAAAACATCGAACGATTTTGTACCATACATTTCCATCAAGGAATATAAGTTGTTCACTCGTAGTTATACAACAGCTTTTCGATCAAAAATACATGGGAGTGAATGAACTGAATATGCGATGTTAAGCAATTGGTATATAATGTAGCCTTCTCACCTAAGCAATTTCTCCGGAAAGCTGTCGCATTTAGCGTGTTTGACACTTCTGGTTAGGATCGCCTATTTGAGTACAGGATATGTGTATATTCAAGCCTTCTGCATTTGTACTTTAAAGGGTGATGGATTACGACGATCAAGACTAAACCGCGCATCCTTTCCTACCGTCATTCTCATAGGTTTCGAGGACACTCGATCCAGTATTAACTGCGTCACCACATGCGTATCACACACACTTGCTTTACTTTACTTTACTTTCTGCGACTATCTCCTCCTGGAGGATAAGTCGGCTTCGTTGACGTCACGAATTGCAGCCACCTACGCTCGGCGGTTAGAAGCGAGATCCAAGCAGATTTTAAGCCAGGTCAAGTCCCACGTGCGCCATCCGTAAACTGATCGTAGACCAAGCAGCTCCACATCCGATCTCATGGTGGCGAGCAAAGTCTTCACTTGTTCTCCGCTACGACAACGCCATTCTGCGCAGGGTGTCGGCGATAGTGTCACCCTGGTTAGTTCAGCGTCCGAGCGTCTCAGGATGTGACCAAACCGCCTCACACGCACACCTATCGACTGCATCCCGATCCGTCTCTTAAGTCAACCTGTCCTACACTATTCGCGTTCACCCACGAGTCCCACAATAAAAACAACGTTAATTAATCAATTGACTAACCGTGCGTTGGCGGCTAGCGTTGTCCATCTGCTAATGTTTCCGATGACGCTGTCCGTCGATGCGTTCTCATGTAATCCTTCCGAGACCCAAAATACTATGGGTTCGAGTTTGCTGTCGTCGGCCGTTTCAGCGCTCCCTGCTCTTGTATTTCGCCGGATGGTTGTGTTGTGTATATCACCTGATTAGCACTCACCGTCAATTCACAGTACGATATATCTACTGGCTGATTGAACCTCGCGCTAAAAATCCAATCTAGACTAACCCATAAGATATTGTTCATATTATTATTATTATATTTACACAATCTGATACAGATATAGTGCCGTTCAACATAAACAATGAGATGTACAAAGCGAGAAGGGGGGTACAAAGCGTTGTCATCGGCATCGTTGAACGTAGGCATGATACTACCCGGTTGCCTACACCGAAGTAGGGGAGATTTCGTTTAGGGGGTCCCACCCCGAGCCTTTACCCACAAGGCAGTGGAGCGAGAGAGGTTCGCACCTATCGGTGGCCGGTGACCGACGAAGCGGTTCATACGCCCTTTTCTTGGAATTTCCAGTTCGGAGCCCGATAACCCCGTTGATAGGTTGGTGACTTCAGTTTTTGCCTGTGCACCATACAATGTCCTTGGATAGGACAAGGGGCAGTGACTTTTGGAGCGGCGAGTCACATCCGCCGCGTCGTGATGTCATCATTTGATTTTTGTGGCTTTTTATAGGGAGAACGCTTGCCAGGCGAAAAACCCACCACACCCTCAGACACCACCGCCGAACCTTTCGCTGAGCTCGGAGAACCGAGCCCACCCAGCTGGCAACCACGTGGAGGTATTTCGGCAAGCCAGCCCCTTTTACCTCTCTGTTTTCCTGCGTCATGTTGCTTGGCATTTTCTTCTGTTCAAGTGCTTTACTCAATTATAATGAAGACCGTTTTTATTGTTTCTTATCAAACTTCGTAGTTATACCATTTTATTTTCCAACTTTCTTACACGGTTAACTCATTTTCATTCTCACGGATATTTTCTACTCATTGCACCGTAACAGAAAAAGGAATATAGTATTACCATCCTGAAAGTCTATTTTTCACGAATTTCTTTCCAAGTGACTCACTGTATGAAGCGTTGTAATGAGCAAGTCGACCTTTGGACTGTCTGTCGCACTTGCGATACACAGACGTTTGTGAAAGAGATATGAAAGCTCTTGACGTTGACCTTACGAGTTGATTAGAGCTTGCTTTTGATCGTTCACTTTGTAAGCATTGTGGTGAGCATAATCTCTCATCTGCGGAAGATAAGGTGTAGCGTTCGCTACCGAACGTAGATCATGCCGACAGCATACAAATCACGACAATCAGCTTATCACTTTGAGTGCCGTGAGACAAATTGTTCCTCTCGAATCAGACTGTAGAGCATGAACTCTTCCGAGTGGTGCTGGGGACGCCGCTTTGTACCCAAATCCCCAAGAACATTCATTGATGCCGACTCATCCTCCAGGAGGAGATAGTCGCACAAAAGTAAAAGTAAAGTAAGTAACTCTTCATACGTTTGTGATGTACATCCACGGTTGCCGTCGCGCTATTTTCCTTTCTGATATCAGTGTAGGCCTGGGCAACCTGGCTGTATCTTAGCCATACCATACATACATACATAAGAAGGCCACCAACATCGTGTAACGATTTGCTAGTTTCGTGATTTGCGTAACCATGTTTTATGTTCCGTTTCTTGACAATTTTCACTTTTTTCTTCAAAATTTGTACAGCATTTGAACATCTCAAATTTGTTGATTTTAGAAAGTTTTACCAAAATGGGCACGACTTCAAGTTATCCAACACCCGGCGGTAGCACTTCCGGATATCACGTACTTAAAGTATGCATAATTATCGTTATTTTTTAATTGACAAAAAGGTGCAAGAGGGTTCGCCCGGACATAAAGCTGGTTTAGAGGCATTTTTCGATTTCATCGTTTCAATGGGAGGTATCCGATTGGTAAGTTACCTGGAAATTGTCTCCTTGTTTCGTTGCTTGAATTCACAAGTCAAATCCAAGCAAAATTTCTGCACAGTCATAGACTGCACGTGGACTAAGATATTGCGAGGTTGCCTTGGCCTAGACAAATGTAAATATAAATTGCATCGTGCTTTGGCATGTAGATAAGTGCCGATGGCAAATCAATTTAGCGCAGTGCGGAGGTATTGTATGATTGCTTGATTTAAGGAGCATGTGCTGCCTTTCCTTTCCCGCCTCTGTTATTGAATATTGACATGAATATGCAACTTGTACGGTGAGGCTATTGTGCGATACTATTGTTTCGCACAGGTGGAACCATGGTAAATCTACAGATATTCATATCGACCTGAAACGGATAATGTGTTGCTTTCTCAGCGCTGTCATCTGCCTAAGTCATGCGAACGGATGTGCAATCGTGCAGTACTTTGAGTTGTGCGGCTAACACCGTGCTAAATTGATTGGCCAGAGGTAGTGAACTGCATGCTGAAACAGGCTGGAGTCTCACTACCATTTCCTGTTCTTTTTCTTCCTCAAATCTGTCTATGCCCGGTCAACCTGACAGTAACTCAGCTCACGTGCCGTCTCTGACTGTGCGGCACTTCGCCTGGATCAGGCTTGTGCTTTCATGCCATACCATAAGTCTGGGCAACTGACAGTATCTCAGCCCGTCTGTGCTCTGTTTATTCGACGCCTCTCGACCCGGGCAAGTGTTTTCGGTCGTCTTATATCCTCGAAGGACATTTGTAGTTTGCTTTTTTGATCATAGTTAACTCAGAGCTATGCAACCTAGGGTGTATATATATAGCGATAGATAGATAGATAGATACATAGATAGATAGATAGATAAGAACAAAACCTTTTATTTCATGTCTTTGCTGCCTTATGTATGTATGCAATCATCGAAAGGAATGCAGCAGTCAAACTCACGAAAAAATCCAAACCTGGAATCCCACGTCAGAAATTCTATCGCCAGCAACCACGCATAGCCTGCAATAAATGCTTTGAGCCTTCATCGAGTTTCGTACCTGACTTCGTTATGGCGGCGCTGTTATTGCCGATACAGAAGTTCATCGCACAGCGAAAGCCGCAATGGAGCTGTCTTGCTGATGTCACTCTACTTGTTCACCACACTTGATTGAATGCCTGTTCCATTCGGGTTTGTTTGTGCTAACTCTTCCATAGATTCCGTAGCTCGTCAATTCTAGCCTTTTCTCATCTTTTTAGAATTACAACTTTTCATGATTGTATGACAGTTAAGCGTTTGGTACATGTACGGATGTGCGATCGTGCAGCACTTCTGTGCTGTGCGGCTACCGGCAGTGAGCTGCACGCGGAAATGCCCTGCATTCTCACTACCATCTCTATTCTCTCCTTCTCATATCTATCTAGGCCTGGGCAACCTGACAGTATCTTTGCTCGTGTGCAGTCTTTGCACTGTGCGTGCACCAGGTTTGAGTGATTTCATACATGCAATCGGTGCAATGCTGTCCCGATGCTGATGACTGACGACACTCGTCTGTGCGTTTGCGACATTCCTTGTCCTTGCCCACAACACTATTCGGTCAAACCGTCACATGGCATAGGCAGTTAAAAATTCTTATGTTATGATGCATGACAGTGAAAGCCGCAAGGAAGCTGCCATGCTGATGTCGCTCTACTCGTTCACGAAACTTGTTTGAATGTATGTTCCACTTGAGGTGTAGGCACCTTTTCCCAGTTTGTTTGTGCTTTCTCTTCTATAGAAGCAGTAGCAATTTAAGTCCCACCCTTCCCAATCTTTTAGGATTTTACTTTTCATGGTTGTATGGCAGTTAAGCATTCGGTACGCGCTACCGGTGTAATGCTGTCTTTGATGATGATGATGATGATGATGATCTGAAGTTTCTGCGTCACGGTAGTTGAAACGTTTCGTTATTTCTCAAGGACTGCGTTTTCGCAGTTTTCAAATGTGGATGGACCCGTCTCACAACGCAACACATTGTGACACGTGAGACCTGATAGTGTGTCGATTATTTGCTGTAACAAGACTGTTGATATTACCCAGGCGACAAAGAAGATTACACTTAGTATCTAGTGCGTTCTTACATTCAGTTTTTTGTGGTAATCAGTGTTGAACGGTTGCGTGTCCCTCATGCACTAAGGTATGGTATGGTATGAAAGCACAAGCCTGGTCCAGGCAAAGTGCCGCACAGTCAGAGACTGCACGTGGGCTAAGATACTGTCAGGTTGCCCAGGCCTAGACAGATATGAGGGGGGGGATAGAAATGGTAGTGAGACTCCAGCGTGTTTCAGCATGCAGCTCACTACCGTTGGCCAATCAATTTAGCATGATGTTAGCCATACAGCACAGAAATGTTGCACAATTGCACATCCGTGCGCTAAGAACAAAACCTGAGTCCAGCGCTTAAATTACGGACCTTTGGAAGCTCTGATACAGATGCCCGGTCATAAACATATATTCCCGTTGTCTGAACAGGTGTGTACGTATGACCCCCAAACCTCCCAACCAACCATCAACTGTTGCGACACTTTTCCCGACCCTCATCTCGTGCTGTCGATCATTTTCAATTATCGATTTTTCTTACTGAAGCCTTTGTTTCATGTTCCAGGAAGAGGACAATGCGAATATCAAAGATTTGCTCGAGAAGTACAAAGATACCAGTGTTACGTGTGTGGTCTACTCGAGCAAAACGCAAACATGCCGAGAGGTGACCATCGTGCCGACTTCCTCGTGGGGTGGTCAGGGCTTACTTGGCGTGAGCATCCGATATTGTTCTTTCGAAGGGGCAAATGAGAACGTATGGCACATTCTCGACGTGGAGCCAAATTCCCCGGCGGCTGCGGCTGGACTGACACCGTTCTCCGACTACATCATCGGCTCAGACTCGGTTCTTAATGAGGTGAGTTAAGTCGATCTATTACTATGCCGTCGGTTTCCACCGTGAAATCTCCTCGTCGCTTTCGGCTGGATGTGTATTGTGTGATTTACCTCTCCGGACAATTTCTCCTCAACCGCGTTCATTTCCGATTCCCAAAACACACGGAAACGCCAAAGTGGAGCAAGCGAATCTCGTTACCATGGGGATGTTCTTGGTTGCGCTTTACTCGAGGTTTATCGACCGTTCAAGCCCTTGTTTCGCTGAGCTCGCTCGGCAGACCTTAATGAATTGAGTATCGTTCTTCGATAGGTGTTGTTATCTTTTGTTTGCTCCTGTTTTCAGGCAGTCTGACACCAGTTCTTGTTCGCATTGGCCTTTTAATCTTTGTGATATTACTGGAATTCAGGTTGAACTGGTTAATCAATCCGAAAAGATACCTACAACAAGACTGCCACTAAACTAATGTTAAGCCATATCACTAGCACTAAGGTATGGTATGAAAGCACAAGCCTGCTTCAGGCAAAGTGACGTACAGTCAGAGACTGCACGTGTGCTAAGATAGTGTCAGGTTGCCCAGGCCTAGACAGATATGAGGAAGACAAAACAACAGGAAATGGTCGTGAGACTCCAGCCGGTTTCAGCATGCAGCTCACTACCTCTGGCCGATTAATTTAGCACGGTGTTAGCCGCACAGCATAAAATACTACACGATTGCACATCCGTGTAAGAAGCCATTCCGAATTGTGATCTCTTGCGCCCCAACTTCAGCTAGTTTAACGGACAAAACCTTCGTCTGCTTCAGCCAAGTCAGACGCTATTCCCAATTCCTAGTTACAAGCGAAATCTGTTTAGGAAAACGATGATTTCCCATTTGCAATGCGTGGCCTAACCACCGAGGTCTACGCATGTTATCTTGTTTTTCGATATCTACGTCACAACCAAAGATTCTATTACGAATAGTTGCGTGTGTATGCAAAGGTGCCAAATAACTCTAGCCATTGTGCGGAAACCGTGATTGTTGATGACTTGCAGACGTCTTATTTCCTCTTTCCTCAGCGTTGTCTAGGTTTCCCATCCGTACAGATACCCCCCCGCGAAAGGTTGTCATAGCCGGGGGTGGCAGTGGGTATAAGCTCACACTGTTTATAAAATGCTCCCATATGGCACGCGTCTCAAATAGTCTCTGACAACCAAGTCCAGCTCCTGGCCTGCACGAGTGGCTCCCCGAGCCCGGCGGAACTGCTTCTACCAACAGCAGAAGGGGCGAGGGCGAGTGACTGGCGCCTGAAAACCAGTTTGCTTCGCGCAGACGTAGCTCGTTAGCCTGGGAAGGCATTTCATCTAAGGGAAGGAAAACCCTGATTTTAAACCTCCGCTGCCTTGCGGGATACCCGATCGCGGGAACGGCTTCGGGAGAAAATCCGGAAGAGAGTCTCGTAGACGGTTAGTTGGTACAAACCACTTCTTTCTGGCAACTCCCTACTTGCACTTGGTTGTGCAAAGGCTAGAGAAGCTGAATCGAACAAACGCCGAGTGGTGCTGCGGACGCCGCTTTGTACCCAAATTCCCAAGAACCTTCATTGAAGCCGACTCATCCTCCAGGAGGAGATAGTCGCACAAAACGAACGAACTATAGCCTTGTGTGTGTGTGTGTGTAAAAAGATCGCCACGGACCTATGTAAACACGCGTGCCTTTCCCTTTCCTTTCCCAGAAAGACGATTTGTTCAACTTGATCGAAGCCGCCGAGGGTCAACCAATCCGGTTGTACGTCTACAACGTGGACACCGACTCGTGTCGTGAAATCCGAATCACTCCGAACGCGAATTGGGGTGGACAGGGACTGCTGGGGTGCAACATCGGTTACGGCTACTTGCATCGCATTCCAACGCATCGTGCCTTCCCGACCTCGGTCATGTCGTCGGATTTCTCCGAGATGAAACCCCCGGCTGAGCAACCACAACAACCGCCATCTGTTTCTTCGCCGTTGATGGATTATCCGCCGCCGATGTATGATCACGCGTGCTCTGGTGCTGAAGGTGGCGTCTTGTCTGAGGTAATTTTGTGTTTATTTTGTAAAAACCAACATTTATCGTCTCTTCGACTGACTGTCCATGATTACTCGTGTCTCGTTTGCGGTCCTAACAACGCGTACTAGTGCCGAACCAGCCTGTACACCGCGCGTATTTTTCTATGTCGTGTATTATCCCTGCACACAGAGACTGCATGCGGGCTAAGATACTCTCAGCTTGCCCAGGCCTATGTATGGTATGGTAGGGTATGAAAGCACAAACATGATCCAAGCAAATTGCCGCACAGTCAGAGACTGCACGTGGGCTAAAATAGTGTCAGGTTGCCCAGGCCTAGACAGATATGAGAAATAGAGAGTAGAGATAGTAGTGAGACTTCAGGCGGGTATCAGCATGCAGCTCACTACCTGTGGCCAATCAATTTAGCACGGGGTTGAAAACACAGATGTATGACAAGGAAAGTTGTCATGCTGACGTCGCTGTACTTGTTCACGACACTCGACTGAATGCATGTTTGATTCGACATGTCAGATTGTCTCTGCCCAATTTTCGACAAGTTCGGATTTACGATTTCCACGTGTCATGGTTGTATGTCAGTTAAGTACTCGATACTTGCTACGGGAGGAATGCAGTCCATGATGTTGATGATGATGATGATGACCATGATCTTGATGATGATGACGTTGATGATGACGATGTTGTTGATGATGATGACGATGATGTTGATGATGATGATGACAATGATGTTGATGATGACGATGATAATGATGTTGATGACGATTATGTAGATGATGATGATGACGATGATGTTGATGATGATGACGATGATGATGATGACGATGATGTTGATGATGATGATGATGACGATGATAATGATGTTGATGACGATAATGTTGATGATGATATCGATGATAATGATGTTGATGACGATTATGTTGATGATGATGACGACGATGATGATGACGATGATAATGATGTTGATGACGATGATGTTGATGATGATGACGATGATGATGACGATGATGTTGATGATGATGTTGATGATGATGACGATGATAATGATGTTGATGACGATGATGTTGATGATAATGATGATGACGATGATGTTGATGACGATTATGCTGATGACGATTATGTTGATGATGATGACGACGATGATGATGACGATGATGTTGATGATGATGACAATGATGATGATGATGACGATGATGTTGATGATGATGACAATGATGATGACGATGATAATGATGTTGATGATGATGCCGATGATAATGATGTTGATGATGATGACGACGATGATGATGACGATGATAATAATGTTGATGATGACGATGATGTTGATGATCATGATGATGTTGACGATGATAATGATGTTGATGACGATGATGTACTGTACGATTGCACATCCGCATAGAAATGTCAGTGAGAATGCAGCATGTTTTCGCACACCACCTCGCTTCCGCTGGCACAGCATAGAACTACTGCACAATTGCACATCCATGCATTTCTGATCAACATGAAACACAACTCAATGCCACATGTTATCGTATAAGCTGATTTGGTCAGTTCAACCACTCGTGATCGATATCAACCATCATTTCACTTCCCACCAACGTATTTCCAGGTTCCTTTGATGCCTCCAGCTGACCAGGCAATACCTAGTTCAACGATAGCCTTCAGTTCACCACATCAAACTCATTCTTTCCCGGGTGCACCACCCCCGCTGCCTCACAACGCGCCTGTCGACCAAAGCGTACCCTTCAACCCAACACCGCAATCTGACCGACCGCCATACGTCCCTCCGTTCGTACCCACCTATAATGTACCCCCTCCTGCGCCTCTGCCGGCCGGTCTCGGTGCAGTCAGTCACTCTGTCGTTCCAGGCGAGATGACCTACCATCATCCGGGCAACTATTTCCACCCGCAAGCTCCGTTTGGCGGTCATGCAGGTTTCGGTGATCCTCGACTCGGCGCAAATCCACCACGTCCGGTCAATGTGCCTTCAACCGCAGTCATCTCGTTACCGGGGATGCCACCGCTGGATGTTTCCATGCCTCCGTTATCTGGTAAGACGCCATCATAGTTAACCTTGGTTCGATGCTGTTTGCATGGTGTGTGACCGGACTGGAATATTTTAGGAACCTGCTTTTTCGCGAGTACGGTCAACTATGGGTCCTGCACACGCGTCCATACAGGTTTCAGCGCTTAATTCTACCGTGACAGTTTCTCAGTCTTGATCGATGTTTGGTCTGCTGGACGCTGTTCCGGCTGTCGTTTTGTTCGAATTCCAGAACGATGGATCGTATGCTAAAAACCCTTAGTAGTAACCCTACCAAAGTCGGCGCAGCGTGTCTTCCAGGCTGGTGTCACCGCGATCAGATATCGCAATGGCTAGTTACGCTTCAGGATATGTCCCGAAACCGTGTTCAATGGCGGTCTTGCACTAAGCGTCTTCTTGGAGTGTTTGCTTAACCTAGTATGTTGTCAAGCAGTGAAAACCGCAAGGAAGCTGCCGTGCTGATGTTGCTCTACTCGTTCACGAAACTTGTTTGAATGCATGTTCCATTCAAGGTGTAGGCACCTCTTCCCAGTTTGTTTGTGATTACTCTTCTAAAGAATCCGTAGCAATTTAAGTCCCACCCTTCCCCATCTTTTAAGATTTTACTTTTTCATGGTTGTATGGCAGTTAAGCTTTAGGTACGTGCTTTTTATGATGTGATATATATATGATATGATATGAAAGCACAAGCCTCATCCAGGCAAAGTGCCGCACAGTCAGAGACTGCACGTGGACTAAGATAGTGTCAGGTTGCCCAGGCCTAGGCGCTGTCGATATCCTCAATCTGTTTCCCACCACACGACCTCCAGTTACTCTCGACCCCTGAGTCGTAGGCATCTCAACACAAACTGTGATTTCTCAGCAACATACGATTCAACTTTTCGAGCTTATCATCTACCTCTTCCGCTCCGTGGTCATGTAGAACCTAACATTCCTCAAAATCGAACTTAGAAGTTTTAATCGCATTGGATGACGGTTATATCTTCCGCAGTAATCGGCATTAAGAGGCAGTGTCGATCATGCCTCTCCCAATCCACTGTGCAAGCGAACCGTGAATCCTTTCATTCTACTCTTTTGCACGGATTGCAATCGTGGCAGCATTCTGTCTGTCGGCTAATTCGTGGCAATTGATTGGCCAACGATAGTGAGCTGTCAACGCTGAAGTCTCACTATCATTCTATTTCCCCCTCCTATCTGTCCTAGGCCTGGGCAACCTGACAGTATCCTTAGCCCACGTGCAGTCCTCTGACGTGCGGCCTTTGCCTTGATCAGGCTTGTGCTTTCACTTATTTGGGGGGGTCTGGTGTTTCTTTTCCCATTCCAGCTAGATTCCAAAATTCCACCTGATTTATTTCGCTCTATTTCAGCCTTGAATATCGTTCCGAATTCGTCGTAAACTCTCAGGAACAGCAATACGGTTCATTGTGCGTTAACAACAACTCTCTCTCCCCGAGTGAGGATGGCTTTTATCTTTTCTCTTCTTGTCATTTCATTGTATTCTTGTGACTGGCTGTTGTGTTTTTCTTAGCCGATTGCATCGTTGTTTGATGGAATAACAAATACGAGGTTCTAATTAACCGGTTGTCGGTTTTTGCATTGACATTGCGGGTTCGGGCATACCGGCTGAGGAGGGTTTCTCAAAAACGAAACTGGAGGGTGATATGAAAGCACTCAAGCCGGATCCAGGCAAAGTGCCGCACAGTCAGAGACTGCACGTGGGCTAAGATATTACTGTCAGGTTGCCCAGGCCTAGACAGGTACGAAATGACGACCAGCATGTGGTTGTATCACGCCCACAAGCCCTGACAGAAGTGCTGCTTGTTTATCGAGGTTTCCAAATTCAGCCACTTCGAATGCCTCCAGAGCGTTCATCAGCTCGCGCGTACCATTCAAATTAACGGCGTTTAATGTACGGACTTTAGCTAGCATCGGACAACAGGCAGCCTTGGCTCGCACACTTGATAGCCTCGATGTCAACGGACAGTGGCCATTCTCTTTCTCGCCACGAAACAACTGCTCGTTTCGAAGGAATCACTCCTAGTAAGATGGGATTTGCGGGGCTTCAAAAGAGCCGCGCATAAATTTAATTTCTCCACACAATTTTTCCGCTTTTTCAATAAATTTTAACGCCATCCTCGGTCCGAATGCATAGTTTTTCGTATCAACTGAGGATAATTTTGGACGCGCACTGGTAGAACAACATACAAAATGCCGGGAATTGTTTTTGTGTAACTTTTGGTTACGGCATTTGCTAATAATACGTGGAAATTATCAATCGAAGCATCGTTCAGTCGACAAATTGTAAACGTGATGTCGGGATCTGTTCGTGGATTTTTTTCAAGTTTTTTGTAAAATTATTGTAACTGCTGAAAATTCGGGGAAAATTTGGGAAACGTACTTTATTTAACAAATTGGTTTAAGACCCTTGACGTACCAGAAAGCGATGCCCTTACGGCAGCTCATAACCTACACGAACTCTTTCTATGTGCTGTTTTGAATTGAATTAGATTTGGGTTTAAACAAATTGCTAATCACTATATAATATTACGGAAATCGACCGTTGGATACGCCGCAATTGTGGTACAATGATGTTTGCAAAAGAGATGACCTTACGAGTCAAGCGCTTCCATTATGGACCGTCGTGATCAACTTTGTAAAAATTGCGATGGGATGAGTAGTCACTAACGTAAACAACATATTCCCCACAAAACGGTTAAAACAACAATGCCCACCAAATCTAATCAGTGTTAGCTTACTCTGTAGCGGATGGGAAGACCCCACGCGGAGATCTGTTCAGTTGGCTCCTTCAGAACTGGTCAAATGTGCCGATCTGGGGAAAGATTTATAAACGCTTAATTGCGATCGGTCAAACGGTAGCGTGGGACTACAATGGTGATGGTCAGGGGTTCGAATCCCACCCAAATCGCAGGAGGATATGCACTGCTGATGAGCTCAAATAAGAGCGAAACTCGAGTCCAGTGCATCCATTATAGACCGTCGTGATCAACATTGTGAATATTTCAATGGGCATGACATGGATGAGTAGTCACAAGACATGACCCTACGAGTCGGAAAGAGTTTGCTCCTAACCGTTTACTTTGGAGGCATCTTCTGAAAGCTGGAGGAAAAGCAGATATGACTCGGCAGTTAATGGTAATCACACTCAGTCCGCTTGCCACGATCGCTGTGGGCGCTGCGGAAGAGATTGTTCCGTCCCGACTTGGACTGTTTAGCCATTCGAAAAGCTCTGGATGTACGCTCATGGTCGCCATCGACTTATATGTATGAAATCACAAACCTGGTGCAAGTAAAGTGCCGCAGACCTAGGCAGATGTGAGAAACGGGAAATGAGACTCCAGTGTGCTTCCGAATGTAGCCCGGTAGCAAATCAGTCTCGCACGCTTTAAACTTACTTTACTTTTGTGCGGCTGGCTCCACGGGTGGATTAGCAGGCTTCATTGATGTCTCGGATCGCACCAGCCCACGCACGTCGATCGGAGGCGAGATCGTTGCAGATCGTGATCCAGTCTCTTTCCCACCAGCGAACTCCGTAGACGGTACGCAGACCCATTGAGACATCATCATGAAGTTTCTTGGGGGTCGTGTACAAGTGATGTCCCCAGCACCACTCGGTGTTTTTTCGAGTACACCTCTCTAGCCTTTGCACAGCCAAGTGCAACCTACAAGGCAGCAGGGAGTTGGCAGATAAACGCGCAGTGCGCCAGTTATCTACCTACGGGGCTTCTCTCCGGATTTTCCTCGGGGTTTTCTCCCGAAGCCTTTCCCGCAATCGGCTGACCCACAAGGCAGTGGGGGTTTGGAGTCAGGGTTTTCCTTCCCCTAGATGGATTGCCAGTAGCTGACGAGCTCCATCTGCCCGGAGCAAACTGGTTTTAAGGCGTCAGTCACCCGCCTTCGCCCCTTCTGTCAGTAAGAGCAGTTCCGCCGGGCTTGTGAAAGCCACTCGTGCAGGCCAGGAGTTGGACTTGGTTGTCAGAGGCTATTTGAGACACACGCCACGTGGGAGCATTTTATAGATAGTAGGTGGCTCATTCCTACTACCACCCCCGGCTGTGACAACCTTTGGAACCACGCTTTAAACTGCAGTTTAGAAGTACTGCACCGGAATCTCTTTGTCCACTAGTTTGACGAGTCGCTCCGAGATATCGTCTTGTGATTGTTCTAGACAGCGGAAACGTTCGGTTGGTTTCCAATGGATACCTTGTGACGCATCACATTCTGATTGGTCAAGCTCTGTGTAGTGTTCTCGTTACCGGTCGCACAGGTGGCCCAACAGTCATTTTAACTTGTTAATTGCATCTGCCAACTTTAAATCTTGTGTGTGGTTGCATAAGATGTAATTGAGAAAAGTAATGTGTTGCTTACATACCCCGAAATTACACACCAATACCAGCTGTTTGCCGTCATCAGGTGGAGACAGTAAGATTGGGTTCAGTGGGCCTTGAAACTGTGGATAAGTGGTAAACAAAGTTAAACTTGAATGCCACTGTTATAAAGGGTTCGTACAACGAACTACGATGTTCAAACACAGAATCACAAAGTGGTTCTTGGTCAAAGCACTCAAGGCGCTTATGGATGACCAAAGTAATGTGTTGCTCACATCCCCATCCCTTACACACCACTACCGGTTTTAGGCTGTTTGCCATCGTCAGGTGGAAACAGTAAGATCAGGTTCAGTGAGCCTTGAAACAGTGGTAAAGTGGTAAACAAAGTTATGCTTGTATGCCACTGTTATATAGGGTTCGTACAACGAACCACGATGTTCAAACACAGAATCACAAAGTGGTTCTTGGTCAAGCACTCGAGGCGCTTATGGATGACCAAAGTAGTGTGTTGCTCACATACCCCGCACTTATACTTCACTTCCGTTTTCTGACTGTTTACCGTCATCAGGTGGAGACAGTAAGATCAGGATCCGTATGCGCTTGAAACAGTAGAGCAATGGTAAACAAGTAGCGCTTGTATACCACTGTTGGATAACGCTGGTATGACCTACCTGTGCCCACATACATGTGGATAGAAATCCATGAAACCCATCGTGCCAGCCTTATACAACACTGACTTACACGTTCATATCTGACTTTCCATTAAATGCGGTTTGCGTGTTTCATTAAACTGTTTGCTGGTCAACACTAATCGAAGTCTTGCCCCCCCCCTTACCCAAACACAGAAAGAACAATTCAAGAAACAAGTAATAGAAATAACATATTGATTGACCATCATCATCATCTAAACACAGCCTGTGAGAAAACATGTACCACAACACCAAAAGTTACAAAAGTTCCGATCCAGCTGTCGACAGCAACGCCGCCCGATTGACTCGACGCTTCGGAGGTCTGGCTCTTTTGGCATTTCTGCGTCGCGACGTTTGTACCAACACAAACGGGTCCTCATCTGCAGTTTGATCCACGGAGGTTGTGGATGATGGCACAGACCCATCGGGGTGATGGGGAGCAGACTGCGAACCAAGTACCTCACCCCGTTTCCATTGGCTGATTAGCTGCAAATCAGATCGATCAGCGGATGAGTGAAACAACTAGCTGTCACGTGAGCAATCGATTGACAGCTGATTGGACAGCCAACAGCTGTGATTACAGTAGCGAGTGACGTCGAATGCTAACCGCGTTCACCTACGAGTCCCCCAACACAAGAGAAACCTCGCGATTAGCACGTCCACACTCATCTTCCCTCCCAAAAGTCCCATCCGGGATGCCAGGCAACCGAGACAGACACTGATTCCCGAATCAGTTTGATTTGGCTATATAAGAGGGACTTGCGCTTGCGTTAGTGCGTAAGACGAAGCACATTTGGCCATGTTGTGTCGTGGGTGAGCTTTGGACAGGCGGACATCAGGGATTAATCGAGACACCATCGACGTGCGTGCGCGCGCTGGGGTAACATAGTTATTTTCGGACAGATGTTCGCCACCGGCTATTTGTTGACCTGATGCAAACAGTTCCATCTACTTTACCCCGCCAGTCTTGCGGACTAGGTTACCGGGAATCTGATTTCACAGTAGCTGGCAAAGTTTGACGATGAGTCATGAAACCGTCTAGCGGTAGACATCTTCTAGCAGTGTTGGATGCTCCTTGTCTATTGTCAAGTAACGTGGCAGCAAAAGCTTGTTATGATGCGTGACGGTGAAAGCCGCTGATCTCACTCTACTTGTTCATGATGTCGGGTCACTTAATCCTGGACAATTAATCCTCAGGGAAGGTAGTTAAGATGAGAAGAGAAAACTTTATACAAGCTACGTTTCCACCGGAAACCTGGAATAAGTATGACGACGCAAATAGTGGTGTTGCCCGAAGGAATAATGCTGTAGAAGGCTAGCATCATGCATTACAGTCACTCTTTTGTTGCCAACATCCCACCACGTGGACATTACTTAACCGTTTGCGAAATGATTGCAGACAGCATACGGCGAGTTCTGGGGTTCATATCAAACAGAAGAATAATTATGCTGCGATATACGCTAGGACCTCTCGAGCAATTCAACGATACTCAACTATGGAAAGATTGACGTTCTTAAAATCTGCAATTGCATATATCTCCTTGTAAATAACTTCATTTAAATGTGTTTTGCATTCTTCAGAAGGTATCAAACTGGGTGTTAGTAAACCCTTGTTCACAAACCTTTATTGAATGTATGGTTCATTCAAGATGTAGCCATCTGATCCCAGGGTTGTATAGTAGTTGAGCACTCGGTACCTGATATCGGTGTAATATGCTGTCAGTGAAGAAGAATAGTGTTTGTTCCACATACGATGAACCTATTTTCTGCCTCTGATTGCGACGGTCAAGTATAAACATATAGGATATCGGAGATGTGGCAGTCAACTCGCAAACCGCTACAACCAATCCGATTGCAGCTCAGAGAGCATTCTGCCACGTGAACGTTTACCGAAATCTCTCTAGGGTGTCATCTTGAAAGCAACTCGTTAGCAATAAATCAATCCACACTCCATGATGGTAAAGAGAAGCCTCAATCACTCGTGGTTTACCAAGCGAGAACATCAAGAACAGGTTCATCGACCTCAATTCGGTCTTCATTTTGACACCACGACGTCTCACACGGTGTATGAGAGCACAAGCATGATCCAGGCAAAGTGCCGCATAGCAAGAGACTGCACGTGGGCGATATTACTGTCAGTTTACCCAGGCCTAGACAGGTTGCCCAGGTATGGTATGAAAGCACAAGCCTGATCCAGGCAAAGTGCCGCACAGTCAGAGACTGCACGTGGGCGATATTACTTTTTGGTTGCCCAGGCCTAGACAGATATGAGATCTAGAGAATAAAGGTGATAGTGAGACTCCAGTGTCTCAGCATGCAGCTCACTACCCGTGGCCAATCAATTTGGCACGGTGTTAGCCCCACAGCAGAAAAGTACTGTACAATTGCACATCCGTGCGATGATGAATCGTCATCAAGTCGTGCTGGGTGAAAAAAGAAAACCGATACTGGTCGATAATGCACATTCCTCCACCAGATGTTTGCTAAAGTACAACGTCGTACAAGACAACAAAAAGAAGCAGAAAATAGTCGTAGAAGAATGACGCTCCGTATGAAACAAACGACACAGAAGCCCCCGTGTTCCAACTCAGAGACAGACCATACACAAGCGTGTTACACGTCTACGGGGACATAGCCATGGATTTAGATTCTTGTTTCTAAAGCCGAGCCAGTCTCATTACCTGCTATATTTTTCACCGGGTCAGTTTAAAGAGTGTTTCTCCAGGACTGGTCAGGAGAAATGCCACATTTGGTTATACATGATCTTGTAGAGCAGTTCAACTAGCTAGGAAGAGTGGTAGTTGCTGGAGATGGGATAGAGGAGAAAATCGCGTCAAGAATTGCGAATTCGAGGATAAATCCTCATTTGCAAATTGAAATTTAGCTAAGTCACACAGTCGGTGCAATGCAGCACCGGTGACTGTTTGGAATATATTGTCAACATTCCAATAACAGCACGATGGTAGATTGTTGTTTGAAGCCACATTTTTATTAATAAGTAGTATATGACGTTCGAATAGCAGTACGGAAGCACACGACCGGTTTCGCGGTTATTGTCGCTCATCAGGTATGCGTATCCGTGACCTGACATCGAACGACGTTCTGACAAGTATTGGTATCTATCAGAATCAAGAAGATTTACGCTTGAGTCTAAAAGAAAGGATTTATTCCGTTTTTGGAAGGACAGTATTGCGCTGCGGCAGTGAAAGTGAGACTATTATGAGGCTGGAAGTCTTCGGCGAGCACTGATTGTGAAAGCTTGCTCGGAGACAACACCACCTTTGAAACTCTGAGGTCCGGCACCGCGTCTTTGTCTAGGCAACCTGACAGCATCTTATCCCACGTGCAGTCTCTGACTGTGCGGCACTTTGCCTAGATCAGACTTGTGCTTTCATACATACTTTGAAAGCAACAGACATCCATTCGCCGACCTCATCTTTGCTGGTTGAAACGCGTCCTGCGCATGAAACACAAAACACTAACCACACCTAGCGCGCTATGCGTCAGCTGATACAGACTGGGAATCAGTCGCTGACCGTCCGTCACTAACTTGGAAGAGTGGCTCAAGAAGGCTTACACCCGGTCTAGCAAAGGCTAGACGAGCTCGCTTGCCTGGACGGAATGCAAGAAAAGGAATGTGAGCATGACTCGACACATTGGCATGAATTTTGGCTGTGACAAAAATGGAGAAAAAAACGAAATGGGACAAGAAATGTCCTTGAATGTCCTTTATATGTACTACACGAGCCACGGATTAGTAGAACAGCACTATCGCTACATCCGGGGGTGCAGTCATGAAATCGTCATGACTTTTAACGTCTCACAGCCATGAAACCGGCTACTTCGAAGTGAGCTTCCAGAGGGTTGAACAATGGACAAGAAATGATGGCGGAAGAAATCGAAACTTACTGATAGCGGCGAGGTGGATTGGGAAAAGAACGGATACGCTTTGGACTGTTTCTCGTCAATCCAGAAGCGAGATGCTGATGGATCTGTAGGCGTGAAATAAGCATCAGATACATTGCAATTTCATACACGAATAAATAACCATTAGCTATGAAAAGCACAGATTTATATCATGAACACGTCTGATGATAGCGAGGAAAAACACGAAGGATCACAATGCGGTAAGCCATGGGATTACAATGGTGATAGTCAGAATTGAGAATTTCGAAGAATATGCTACTTACGAGTAGCCACAGATAAAAACACTATCCACATGAATCGAAAAATGCTAAAGCTCATCAGAACTGATCAGTGCCGGGTTACGTTGTGTCCAAAAAAAGACATTACATGGAGATAAAATTCATTGGACTACCAAAAGGAATGTTGCTATCAGCTTCACGATTTGTCAGGTTAGTCAAATATGACAAAATACCAAAAATTTAATGAATGCACGTTTGCGATCGAACAGACGTTAGCCGAAACCTAAAACCAAAGGCAGAAATAATGATGATCGAAAATTTCGCTACCATCAGGCGTGGAGAATGCGCACTGCTGATTAGCACAAGAAATAGCGAAACTCGAGTGCAGTGCTCCAATTGTTGGGTTGTCAAAATCAACTAATAATATTTCAAAACATCTGCTACTCATAAGTAATCATAAACAAAACAATTTGAAAAACAAAGCCGAGTACATTAGACATGAGAAAAGGTGATACAATAGCTATAATGGATTGAACGAAGCTTGATTGTCGCGTGTACTGTCCGATATGACCGATGATCTAAGTGCGACAAACGCATCGTAAATCCGAGATTCAAGCTGTCATCAATATGCATTTTGAAGCATCACGGATAACGAAATCGAACAATATTACCCCACATGTAACGTGGTATGTACCCACAAAAACTAACAATCTGACGTGGTTTTCTACAATTAACCATGAACAAAACCATACGCCAGCAGCATCCAAAGTTTTCAAGCTTGTGTATTTCAGGTGCTATCAAGAGTAAATTCGATTACACCAAACATATCTTGTGAAACGATCGCAAATAAAACAATTTTCCCAAGCACAGTAATGAATCGCGGGGTGTTAATCCCAAATTTGTCGTTAAACATTTCTATTTTCATGCTACTTGCATACTAAAAAGTAGAACGAAACAATAAAAATTAAAAACTCATAACAAAACAAAGAAGTGTGAACGAAATTAGAAGTTTAGATCGAGGCAATGTCCGCGCAATCCTAGACTGCATATAGTGAATCGTGCCCTGAAAGATATAAGAAAAGGACAGATCCCTCAAGTACTGCATCTTTGCCGATCCGTCAAGAAAACGCACCTCGTTCACGAGACACCGTAGCATCGTTGCCATCCGGGAGGAACTCAGCCATCGCGTTTACGCCTCTCAAATGATGTCGGCTCAAATCGTACAGCAACGGAAGCAACACCGGGAATCGTGTGGTCCAATAGGCGATCATGCCATCCTGTGTGCTCCCGTACAAATCGCGAATGTGTTGGTTCATGTGCCAAAAGTGGTTGCGTTTGTTGCGAATGGCCCGAAGAAGGTCCATCAACGAGGTGTCCTGAAATGAAAATAAGTGGCGCAGAATTGCCGGGTGGGGAAAACCAGGTAAATGAGAGTTCAAGAGGATTACCTCACAAAAAACCGTTGAGAATTAAACACCACTTTTGCGTGGAGTATAAAGTTCTTGTGGTTCGGCTGAAGTTGGTTTATGACGGTCGATGTCGACTACGATCGACAGCATTTTAAATAACTAAATACAGTCGAACCCACCTACAACGAACTCGTTTACAACGAATTCTTAGGTTGAACGAATACACCATGATTTCCCAAATAAATTCCTTCTTTGTAAGCCTATTTAAAACATTCGTACAACGAATCTGTTCGTTACGAATCTCGCCTTTTACGAACACTGTACACGTTCGCGACAGCTATGTTTGTTTAATAAGGTTCATATATACAACGAAATCGCTTTGTCTTGCCTTTAACACACAACGCCCCGGCAAGAGTGGCCTACAGTGCGCTAAGAATAGAACTGACACACACAGCTTGGCGAGACACAGGCAGCCTAGCCTACAATGTGCTAACTGACTCGCACGCACGCACAAGAAAATCGCGTGAATTCTCTGTGACTGGTAGCTCCGTCTGTGAAAGATGCCAGGAGTGTTCTTGATCTCTGCAGGAAATTTTTAGGATAGACGGAAGAGACGTCGAAAGAGAACTTGAATTTGTGGAGAGAGAGATCGAGGCGGTGGCGAAGTCAAAACTTAAACAAAAGAGCATCGCCAGCTACTTCATGAAAGCGTGAGATTGGACTGTCAGTGTGTGTGCAAGATGTTTTTACTACTTCGTTTTAGAATAAATTTACTATTAATAACATGAACTTGGATTTAATGTTGTGATCTGTGTGCTGTGGCATCATCTAATCATTAAATGGATTACACGCATGCAGAAACAGAGATTCGTTGTACCCAGGTTCCACTGTAGTTGGATTCGGGAGGCACAATCTCTCCCACAGACAACATTAGGTCTACCGGTGACGAAGGTTACGTCTTCGGGGTGGCTTCAACATGCTTCGCTGCAGCCACCCTCAATCTTTCGTTTTACGGACCCCGATGATGTGCTGTAGCCGGGAACAGTGCTTCAACCTCATTAGAATATAAAACTTGTACTGAAGAGAGACACGTGTATTTGAATCCTAAAAATGTATCGAGAGTGTAATTCCTTAACTCAAAAAGTACGCAGATTCTGATTTTAAGCGTTTCGTCTCAACTTTCACGTGGGTCGATCGCTTGTATGTTATCCCATCTTTTATACTGTTCTCGCGCAAGTTAAACTTCTTAGG
Organism: Atriophallophorus winterbourni; assembly: GCA_013407085.1. NCBI lineage: Eukaryota > Metazoa > Platyhelminthes > Trematoda > Plagiorchiida > Microphallidae > Atriophallophorus > Atriophallophorus winterbourni. The sequence goes on from JACCGJ010022146.1 coordinate 28,992, forward strand.
AACGCATAGTCAAACAAAAATTCTTGTCAAGTGATTGGATTATCAACAATATTCTCGCTGACAAATACCACCAACCACACACCGAACTAGCAAATTCTCAATATTTTCTACAACTCGACCGATATACATATGATATTGCCATCTGGAACATCCTTAAAACGGCTACCCATCATTCCATTCGCCCCCAGATATCTCTGTCGAAAATCGATGTACAGCTAACACCGTGATAAATTGATTTACCACCGACAGTGAGCTCCACGGGAAAACATGCTGGAATCTCACTGCCTTTTCTATTTTCTTTTTCATATCCCTCAAGGCTGGGCGACCTGACAGCCCACGTGCAGCCTTGTGCTTTCATACATCTCTGAAACTCCATCATAAAAACGTGACCCAAGCTCGAATCGACACTAACCTGGTAGCCTCGTGTACACAACAAATCCTGCACCACCTCAGGTTCCAGACGATGGAACCAATGCTCGTTGAACACGAACGGGCTGGCTCGCTCCACGTCATCGAGCAACGCACGACGTTGTACCACGTGGTTGGACTTCTTCGAGGGGCTCTTGGTGTTTGGCTTGGAACGGTCCGGGATGTCATCTTCACGGGTATCCAGCAGATCGGAAAGTTCCTTCGAAGAGAGAGAGAAACAGATAGAATGCCGGTTAAACGGATCAGGTTGAAGTTTCAGCGGACAGATGTTCAACCAGAGAAATAGCAACGTCAACATTGCTAGCTTTGCTTCACAAGGACATGTAATAGTTCAGTACCTTACTTGAACCTTCCAGACTTGATTGTAATTTGCAGAGAGTTCCATACATGAGCACGCTACGACAAATTGATTAGGGAGAACATTACAACAGGAGCAAGTACCGATAGCTCAAATGTCATGCAACCTTAACAAAGTAAAATCCCAAAGATGGCTACGGATTCTATACAAGAGTAAGCACAAGCAAACTGGCATGAGGTGTCTACACCTTGAATGGAACATGCATTCAAACAAGTTTCGTGAACGAGTAGAGCGACATCAGCGTGGCAGCTTCCTTGCGGCTTTCACTGCCATGCATCATGACAAGCTTTTCTCGTCACTCCGCTTGGCAACATACAAGGTTAAGCAAACACTCCAAGAAGATGCGTAATGCAAGACCGCCATTGAACACGGTTTCGGAACACATCATGAAGCGTAACTAACCATTGCGATATCTGATCGCGGGGACACCAGCCTGGAAGACGGGCTGCATTACTAGTAAGGGTTTTTAACTGCCTATGCCATGTGACGGTTTGGCCACCCCGAGATTTACGCCAATCAGGATGTGGCGTCGCAAACAGAATCTGTTTCCGTAGTCGGTGGTCCGGCATCCGTAAAACGTGACCCAACCAGCGTAACCTATGCAGGTTAATCTGCTTCTCTATATCGACATTACTACCGAACAACTTATTTCAGAGAGCATGCGATTGTAACAGCGAATTCCTAGAATGTTGCCGAGACATCGGTTGTCAAATACTTGGAGACGCTGGATGTGTTCTTTACGTAAGGTCCATGTTTCGCACCCATAAAGTAATACAGCCCGAACTGTCGCCTTGAGTAACGGAGACAGTCCTTCCTGACGCTAGGATCGTCTTATAACGAGACTTCGTTATCTAACGATGCAGAATCATTGATGATGTTAGAAATGATGATGAGACTGCTGTTGTTGTCGCTGACGAGGAAAATATTGAAAATGGGTAAGTTGACAGGCAAGACACTAGCAACAAAGCAGAGAGAAATCACCCTGACCTCATGAACCTGAATCAGGTTAACGCGAGAAAGAAATGGGTGGCATTCACTTACGGAAATGAAACGGATCGCTTTGCTTGGAGCCCAGAACACGGGATGTGCCACAGCCTCCTCGGCAGTGGGTCGCTTCGATGGAGTCGGGGATAGCATGCTTTGGATCAAATGACACGCGAGCGTTGCTGAAAAGGAGAGGAAGGGGAGTCAAACTGTCGAATGTCTGTTGAAAGGGATCGGAGCCGTGAAAGGGTTGAAAGACAAACAGAATGATAGATGGTTAGATAGATAGCGAAGCGACGGAACAATGGATGAATCGGCAGTGAGACAGCGGGATGGGCTTCATAGTCACCTAGAGATATGCCGATAAAGCAAACCAGGTGAATGCTAATCACCTGCCCAACATCAGAGGCAGATGATCTATGAGCCTGGTTGATAACGGCGCCTATCGCCCTCAAACTGAGCTCTAACGCGGTTCGTACAAATTCAAAACACGAAGCTATAATCCTTGTAATGCTTCGGGTCCATGTTTAATAGACAAACCCTCGCATGCTCTTTAACCCAATGCCATATATTTCACTTATGACCTTTACAACAAGACACAGCAAACGCCCAGTGATTTATAGCTTTAAGTTTGTGAATTCTTATACATTCGGGCACCATCGAAGCTGAATGGACAGACGAACGCGCTTTCTACACAATGTTGGGAGAGTAGGGCTTTTCGATAAAGTCTGCGGACAGGAACACGGAAATCAGGTCTGAGGCACCCGGTGGTCTCATTCTCTTCATTTTCCTTTCGCATATCTGTCTAGTCTTGAGCAATCTGGCAGTATCTCAGCCCACGTTTAGTCAGGCACTTTGCCTAGATCGGGCCTGTGCATTCAAACATAGATACCGACGCCCGCTATGCAACTACTTTACTTTTGTGCGACCATCTCCTCCTGAAGGATGAGTCGGGTTTGTTGATGTCACGGATTGATCCATGAGTCATGACAAGTCTTGGGAATTTGGGTACAAAGCGGCGTCTCCAGCGCCACTCGGCGTATGTTCGAGTCAGCTCCTGCAGCCTTTGCACAACCAAGTGTGACCTGCAAAGCTGCAGGGAGATGCCAGAAAGCGGTAGTGTGCACCAACTAACCGTCTACGAGATCTGCTCCAAATTTCTCCTCAGGGTTTTCTCCCGAAGCCTTTCCCGCAATCGGGTATCCCGCAAGGCAGCTGGGGTTGCAAATCATGACTTTCCTTCCCCTAAATGAACTATCCCCCGGGGCTAACAAGCTCAATCTGCACGAGGCAAACTGGTTTTCAGGCGTCAGTCAGAGGCACTTTGAGACGCAACTAGCCACTAATTTTTGCAAGCAAACTAATTCACACACAATATTTGCATCAATTTGCCTCGCATCTTTTAAAATGCAACTAAATTGCCTCGAAACGCGAGGAAATGTAGGCTTGGACGCTTCAGGACATGTTTACAGCAATCATGAGTTGTAAGGGCTCCGTGATACGCGGTTACCCCCTGGGTGGAGTAGAGCGCTGCAGCAGCACCACGCAAACAGGATCTGCCTTTGTAAAACTTCTTCCAGCTGAAGAAATGGCACTTCGAAGAGCCTCGCTTCACCTTCGAACGGATCTTATCAAAGCGTGTCCAACTATTGCTTCGCTTTGATTCCAGTGCTGGTTGTGCGTCAATTACTTTTACTTACTTTTACTGTTGTGCGACTATCTCCTCCTGGAGGATGAGTCGGCTTCACTGAAGATTTAATGAAGATTCTTGGGAATATGGGTACAAAGCGGCGTCCGCAGCACCACTCGGCGTTTGTTCGAGTCACCTTCTCTAGCCTTTGCTCAACCAAGTGCGACTAGCAAGGCAACAGGGAGTTGCAAGAAAGAGGTGGTCTACCAGACTCTGTTCCAGAAGCCAGACTATCTCCAGAAAGAAGTGGTGTGCACCAGCTAACCGTCTGCCAGACTCTGTTTCAGACTTTTTCTCCCGAAGCCTTTCCCGCGACCGGGTATCTTACAAGGCAGCGGAGGTTTAAAATCAGGGTTTTCCTTCCCTTAGATGAAATGCCCTCCCAGGCTAGGAGCTATATCTGCCCGAAGCAAACTGGTTTTCAGGCGCCAGTCACTCGCCCCTTCTCCTATTGTTAGAAGCAGTTCCGCCGGGCTCGGGGAGCCACTCGTGAGGGCCAGAAGCTGGACTTGGTTGTCAGTGGCTATTTGAGACGCATGCCATATGAGAGCATTTTATAGACCGTGGGAGCTTAACCCCACTGCCACCCCCGGCTATGACAACCTTTGGAATTACGGAGCCAGTAGCGTACATACCCCCTTTAGACTAGGCATTACAAGGTCAAAATAGTTTTCCAACCAGAGGGTTGAAGAGAATCATGACAGCAAACGCGTTGATATTAACCGTTTTCATGATCCTATTTTCTTGGTCTCACTTTTAATGATATGTTTCAAAATTGTGTTGAATGGCGGTCTTGTTGAAAAACCTTTTTTAGAGTGTTTGATTTATTACGTATGTAGGATTGGAACCTTTTATTGAAGTAATCTGCCATGCGGATTTCGCTGTAATCGTTCACAACACATGCTTCGGACAGATGGAGCTCGTTATCC
>JACCGJ010022147.1:0-18244 GCA_013407085.1 Atriophallophorus winterbourni
TCAGTTTTGACTTCGCCACCGCCTCGATCTCTTTCTCCACAAATTCAAGTTCTCTTTCGACGTCTTTTCTTCTATCCTAAAAATATCCTGCAGAGATCAACACCACTCCTGGAATCTTTCACAGACGGCGCTACCAGCCACAGAGAATTCACCTGATTTTCTTGTGCGTGCGTGCGAGTCAGTTAGCACACTGTAGGCCAGGCTGTCTGTGTCTCGCCAAGCTGTGTCAGTTCTATTCTTAACGCACTGCAGTCCACTCTGTATGGAGCGTTGTGTTAAAGGCAAGACAAGCGATTTCGTTGTTGTATGCATGAACTTTATTGAACAAACATAGCTGTCGGGAACGTGTACAGTGTTCGTAAAAGGCGAGATTCGTAACGAACAGATTCGTTGTACGAATGTTTTAAATAGGCTTACAAAGAAGGAATTTATTTGGGAAAACATGGTGTGTTCGTTCAACCCAAGAATTCGTTGTAGGTGGGTTCCACTGTACCATGTTTACCATTTCTCTAATTCGTTTCTAGGCATGCGGATCATGATCCTACTGTCCCTCACTGATGAGTGTACATCGGTCGTGGGGTGTACGATAACACGCATACAAATATGACAAGAAGGATATTAGAACAATTTGTAAAAAGAGTAACGACGACGTGGTGTTACTGTTAGTCTCATGCGAACGACAATCTCTGTGGCAGCGATCAAATTAAAAAGCTGTGCTCCGTAGTCTATCCACGCCGAGGCTGTCGGTGTGATCAATTCAATTCAATTCAATTCCATCTTAATGGTCTAAAAAGCATATAGCTTTACAAAAAACCACAGAATAATATGGCAACAGCGAATAACAAGCAAAAATGGGATTAGGTTGCTTACTGAGCAGTTCAAGAATCAAGTAAATATCCAAAGGGCAGAAATTGTTTTCGATTGGTGGGATAACAAATGTAGGTGCATGGTGTTAAGATGTATAGTTTTCTTCGATGCACGGGTTTAAGGTCAAAAAGGCATCAAGGCTTCTCTTGAAAGTTTACTGCTTTGGTGAGTTTACAACATTATCTGGCAGATCGTTCCAAGTAAAACAAACTCGCACGGCAAAAAAATGTCGTCTGCAGTTGAGTCTCAAGTGAGGGACAGTTAGAGTAAATGTGTGAGCTCTTGTATTATGAGAGCTCCGTAGATTCAATAAACAGACAAGTGCAGTAGTTGCTCTTCCACAGTTTGCAGACGATGCATTTTGGTTTCGTAGATGTCTGTCTCATATTCAACGCGAGGAAGACATGTACATTGTAAGCGAGAAAGATGTGTTAATCAGACAAATGCGAATAAAAGGCCATTCGTGTATGATGATAGTTCGACTAACTTCGAGCAAGCTGACGTAGACTCCAACAAAATAAAAAGGTGCAGAAATATTTTCTACTCCCTCAGGTTGCTATCAGATTTAAGAGGAAGGAACAAATTCGTAGTAAACAAGCTTCGTTGAAGTATTACTGCGATTCACACAAACGGTTTTGGCAGGAAAGTTATTATAAGCGACGACTCAGACAAGGTATGGTATGGTATAAAAGCACAAGCCTGATCCAGGCAAAGTGACGCACAGTCAGAGACTGCACGTGGGCTAAGATACTGTCATGTTGCCCAGGCCTAGACAGATATGAGGAAGAAAAACAACACGAAATGGTAGTGAGACTCCAGCCTGTTTCAGCATACAGCTCACTACCTCTGGCCAATCAATTTAGCACGGTGTTAGCCACACATCACAAAGTACTGCAAGATTGCCTATCCGGAAAATCACTTTACGAAACCGTTCTTTGCTGTTTTAGATGAAACTAAAATGAGCTCAGAAGAGAGATGCCCGTATTTAAATCCCGAAAAATGTGCTGAGCATGTGTTCACTAATCTGCGTAATCAACGGTGGAGTAATTTATCGAGAATTAAGTCTGAAGACCATAATAAAGTCACACATCTGGGCATCACCATTCCATCTTAATTCTTACTTTACTTTACTATCTTTCTGCGCTTTCCGTCTTAGAACTCTTGGTGCCAATTCTAAATTGATTTCTCACTTCACATTCTCTTGTATCGTAACTCATATTTTGCACCGTTCGCGTGAGATATTTCCAGGACTTGTTTGTGTCGCTCAAGCTTTGTATCAGAATCATTTCACTCTTCCTTATGAAGGCATTCTAGAAATAAACTTCAAACGGTACGTTCGATCGTGCGATCGACTGGTCAACATTATTCTCACGGACACCACATCCGCTGCACGCCTAGTTTCCTCAAAAGTCAAGCTTCCTATCGTCTTCAAGAACGTCTTCTTGCCCGGTGTTTCAAGAACCCCGAATAACGAAGCTTCTCACACACATGTATGGGAACAATGCCCCATAAAACACGTATGAGTTTGATACACCCACACACCGCCGAACGCGTACACAACTGAGAAGCTGATAGCGAGGCGGCTTCGGCTAAATCACTCATGTTTATCTTTCCCGCGGCAAAGTTGATCAGGAGGTGAACGTGCAAACAAGCGATCGTTATCGGCGAACAGCTGTTCGCTAGTTGTTCGTGTATGCCTTTTCTGGGATCAAAAGAACGCGGCTGTCCGAACCGACCACCGGATGTGAAACGATGCCGACTAGGCGATAAAAGCACAACGTCTGAGTGTTTTCAGGGTCGTTACTTGGCGAACAACTTCAAACATTTGCCACGATGGTAAAATGACAAGCACAGCTTGCAATGAATCGGTTAGCTCAGATTTTCCGGTAACGTTTCGCTTCTGAGACAGAGGCTTCGTCAAACAAAGGGTGTCGGTACGAACGGGGTTTAGGTCTAATGTATTGTGGTGCGCACATTCCCACTACCGGTTTCTGGCTGTTTGCCGTTATCAGGTGGAGACAGTAAGATTAGGTTCAGTGAGACTTGAAACAGTTGATAAGTGGTAAACAAAGATATACTTGAATGCCACTGTTACATAAGGTTTGCACAACGAAGGTTCAAATGGTGATTTCTGGTCAAGCACTCAAGGCGCTTATGGATGACCAAAGTGATGTGTTGCTCAAATCCTACGCTCTTACACACCACTACCGGTTTCTGGCTGTTTGTCGTCATCAGGTGGAGACAGTGAGGGTTTAGGTTTATTTTGTCATCGCCTACACCTATGTTAACATGCATGATCCCTATTGCGCTCACAAATTACGTAATCAAGCCAATCAGTTAGCGGAGGTCGAGCGCACTTGCGCACAACCAAACCAATTAAGGTAGTACACAGCATCCCTGGGGGTTTATCGATTGATTTTTGTCTCTCCTGTCTATCTTAGGTAACTTAGGATTGGCCAGTTAGGGGGCACTTTAAATCCTGTACATTGAAAGCATTCTTTTCCCAATCTGGCGAAAATATATGCACATATTTTGATGAGCAACGCTTTTGGTGTGCCAAAACAATTGTTAGGTTTGGCAAAGAATCAGAATCGAATGTGGATCACAAGGTCTCGGGCATGCTTGTCACATGTGTGGGAACAACTAAGGAACCGATTTTGGTGTACATTGTGCACCACAGATATTTGAAAAAGGTGTCAAGTTGACCATTAGATAATCTGAAGTAGTCGTTTGTAATCTGAAGTAATCGTTTGTTTGTTTTCATGGGAAAACGAAGTGTATTCTTAACCTAGTGCAAGTAATTTGATGGATCATATATAGGTAAGATATGCTGAATCCCGAGTGAGAATCTGAAGGTTTCTATGCTCATATGAAGAAAGGTTTCAGCATGTTAAATGATAGATTGTTTAGAATCATCGGCGCTTCAACCCTGTAACATTTGGGTTGACATCGGGCATTTGTGGTGATGCATGGTTGGCCTTGTGGCCTACACAAATTTCCGTCACTCAGAGTTCGTTTAGTCACTCCTTAAACACAACTGCTGAAGTAAAAAGTTTACTAAGCGTCCTAGGTACGATATTACTTTCCGAGGTGATACAGCGAGCGAGAAAGATTAGGTGGACGAGTAAATATACAGTACCTAATATGCTGCATGAAGAGAAAACGCTTTGCAACCACGCTATCATCATTCGCTTTTTTACACTTCTCTAGACATGTACAACATGAGAGTATCTCAGGCTACGTGTAGTTTCTGCGCTGTTTTTTGCTGAATTCAAGCAAAAAGCCATTTAGGTCTCACAAAACATGAAAACGCGTCGTGATCTTATTACGCTCGACTAGCGCTAATCAACAGCTTCCAAGTGATGTGCAACACAACAGCAAAAAGCAGCGAAAAGACTGACGGCGAAGCCGTAATAATGCGAGTTTCGAAAGAGTGGCAACATCCTCGGAGACATGAGGAGATTGGACAACATCAGCCGCTCTCATCCGCTATATGCAGTGCATTGAGGTCAGCCCAAAGAGTGCAAGGTGTCGAGGGTACAAAGTGACATGAAATCGATTGGCAAATCAGATCAAAGTGGTAAACCGGTAAGCACTCGTATCATGACGAGTCGTGTCGGCTCTTCCCGCGGGGGGTGTATTGCACATCATCCGGAAGCTCGTGGGTATCACTCGTCGTTAATCTATTTCACAACTCCATGTGCATGAATTTTCATCACAAACCTCCACCAGTATCGGCTGTTTGGGCTCATCAGGTAGGGACAGTAAGATCAGGATCCGCATGCGCTTGAGACAGTTGAAGAATGGTAAACAAATTACGCTTGTAAGCCACTGTTGGAGAATGTTGGTACGACCAACCTGTTCAATCACATGTGTCCAATTACATGTAGATATTGTTTAAACCCATGACCATGAAGTAAAAAGCTCATTTGCATGGATCACCATCACACACACACACACTACGACCGGTTTCGTGCTGTTTGGGCTCATCAGGTAGGGACAGTAAGATCAGGATCCGCATGCGCTTGAAACAGTGGAAGAATGGAAAACAAGTTGTGCGTGTATGCCTCTGTTGGGTGAGGTTGGTACAATCAAGCTGGTCAATCTCATGTAGATAGGGTCTAAACCCGTGATCATGAAGAAAAAAGCTCATACGCATGAATTACCATCACACACACACTACGACCAGTTTCGTGCTGTTTGCACTCATCAGGTAGGGACAGTAAGATCAGGATCCGCATGCGCTTGAAACAGCGGAAGAATGGTAAACAAGGAGCGCTTGTATGCCACTGTTAGATAAGGCTAATACGACCAACCGGTTCAAATCATGTGTCCAAACACATGTTAAATGGGGTTAAACCCATGACCATGAACAAAAAAGCTCAATTGCGTTCCTTTCCACAACACAAACAGTTTATTGTTTTTCATGAGCGGACTAATCTTGTTTCACCAATTGGTGTTCTCTAGTGTAACGGGATTTACGTTGGTGAGGTTGACCTCATGACTGAATTGAAACGCAATCAGCAAATGCATGCAAAACACGGCTGGCGATGTGGTTGACATTGTTTAGAGTGTGCACGAAGCCTGTGTGAATCGCGTAATACACGTTATGACAGCAAACGCGATTAGAACTCGACAATGTGTCGGAGAGTTGTGATCATGTGCTCATCTGATCCCATATTTCGTAACTCGAGCAAAACTAACATCGATGGTCCCGCGTGAAAGCGATGGGGCAATCAATAAAACGACTTACCCTCGAACGAGCGATTCCACATCAAATCCGTAATCTTTTTGCCCTCCTTGATGGAGATACCGCGAGTCAGCGCCTCTTCCAGAGCGATCGAGTAGAGCAGAACAGCATCGTGGAACAAACCGATGAATGGACGGACCTGGAAGCGGGACAGTGACACAAGATAAAGGTTGACATGAAAGCATCAAGTTTGAATCAAGTCGAAATTGAAATACGTTGTACCACGAATGACGGAGAATTTCGAGAAAGGTTGAGAAGATGAATGGAAACATTCACAGTGGTTCAAATGGAGTTCGCCGAGCTGGCGTTTTGTGTTTAGGACGTTTCGTCATCAGGCTAGATAATGACATCATCAGTTAATCATCTTCCAGAAAAAGGCCATTTGAACAACATCCACCGCTGCTCGAGCTACAAGCATTCTCCGCTATCGCTAAACAATTCCTGAATTTAGTGATCACACATTTTTGAACGGGTTACCAGTGCTTCACTTGAAACGTCGTTCAGGTAGAAATCACACGCTCAGAATTTGTTGTGATTTTCACTTTGACGCTTGATGCATACATGCCAAGCCCTGCGTTATGTGACTGTCTCTTCTAAAGCTCGGACATTCACTCCTTTACTGCATATACCTGGTAATCCTGTTGGTATTGCTCAGCTGACTGATTTCGCTAACATGAAAATTTTAGACAATCTGACCTCCGAGGTCGGTAGACGATTCTGAGTGGATGAAAAAGCAAGCATCGTAGAAAAAACACCCGTGAGGCTTAGTTTGACTCAGGTTTGAAAATAGTCTCGTAGCAAACCAAAACGATAAATTTCAGTCCCTAATAATCTTTTCAAATGTCTTCGAATCTTCACCGCGACTGTTCATACTGATTGAAAAGATGCTCAATCATGCTAGACGTATTTCGATAGGCGAAATCGTTCAAAGAGCAATATACCAAGCACCAAATTATGGGGTTACGGGCCAAACGACGCTACGTTTTTCTTTCTTTTTTGGGGGGCAGGTTGATCCTTTACTTCATATCGACAGTACCACCGAAGCGCTTACTCCGGGAAGCGTTGTGTATGTGCCACGGTCACAGCTAACTCTGAAAATGATGAGGAGACATCGGTTGTCGCATAAGAGGAGATGCCAATGTGCTTCAAGTAAGCTCAAAATCGCACCCATACAATAATACAAATCCTTCTGGCGTATTCTTCATCCGCTTCTTCTTTTTTCGTCTTTAATACAGAAAGGCTTGTGATCATCAGTTTGAAGCAATTAACCTCGCGTGGCATCTATCGTACGAATTCCACGATAACTGCCACGACGTGCATTTTATAACAAGCAAACCACGCAAGCAAAATGACTGATTAAGCGATGACTCACGACCGTGGCGTTGAACGGTCTTGTAATCCCTCAGCGCCCGGGCGCGAACCTCCTGCGAAAACCGCATATACGACTCGAACTGGGACGCCGCAAGGTGATGATCAATAACGAGCGATACGCGTCGCGAGCTCTTTCGTTCTCCTCCGCGGGAGCATCGGGTTTTGAACCAAGGTCGTTTCATTTCAACCTCTCTGGAACATCGAATGTGCGAAAACAGATTGATGGTGATGAAAAATTGTCTGGTATATGAACAAACTTGCATTTATGCTGTGGACGCCGACCTAAGCATGGTTTACTGGCAAATAGAATATTGCTCATATGAAAATCCCGTTAAAGTCATTTGTTTTGGTTGGTTATGTTGGTTTGTACAACGAACCACGATGTTCAAACACAAAATCACAAAGTGATTCTTGGTCAAACGATAAAGGTACTTGTAGAAGACCAAAGTGGCCTCGAAGTCTAACTTTGTTATAAAGCACACCCAACCTACTCTTACTGTCTCCACCTGATGACGTCAAACAGCCTTAAGTTCAGAGAATGTGAGCAACACAATACATTTGTCATCCTTGAGCGCCTTCAGAACTTGACCAAGAAACATTACGTGATTTTGTGTTTGAACATCGTGGTTTGTTTTACGAACACTGTTAATCAGTGGCTTCGAATTGTAACTTTGTTACAATGAGCTGTTTGATCAATCAAGAAAAACACCAGTGCGTGATCACGCGACATACTTGCTAAACAAATCCATACTGAAGAATACATACTGTCCATTGGTCAATCCCAAATCGTACGCCTTGAGCATTGTGTAACGGACAGTCTCGTGATCTCCACAGATGATTGCCACTGGAAACAAGAGTGAGGAGAAACAGCTTTGAACATAGTATAAGTGAGCCTAAGACTAGAATAAATGAAAGAAACGTGGGCAGAACGCGGAACAAAATATTATCGGTTGCAGTAGTAGAGGTGGCCAAAATCGTACAGGTAACAACTGGGAGTCAATAGGTCTCAATTAAAATAGTTTAACAATTAGCAAATAACAGACAACAGCCAAAAAGGCGAGATGCAGCGGTTAACACATTCTTTTTCTGAGAGGTCTTCGGTTTCATACTCGGTTGGGCCAACACATTTTGGAAAAGGTTTTCAACACTTATCAGGCTGTGTGGCCGACAAGGTCAGTGCTCATCTCCGTTTTTTCGGCAAACAGGTATGTATGGTATGAAAGCACAAGCCTGATCCAGGCAAAGTGCCGCACAGTCAGAGACTGCACGTGGGCTAAGATACTGTCGGCAAACAGGTTCAATCATGGAATCCGTTTCTGGCGACTGACCACTCTTCACAGTTTGTTTAATGTGTTACCAAACAATAGTTGACCGTGCTTGCTCAACGGTGAGATAATGTGTTGAGCCGTCAGTAGGGTAGGTGATGATGTATACTCAATATAGAGACTTTTAATTCCAGTCACTTCCATCGCACTTAAGAAATGCGTAGAAGGCTCGTTTGGACTCTAGTTTCTTTAGTAGGAAGCTGTACAGGATAAATGATGTCACCCAATGGGCAGGTTGTTTGGATGCCACAAATAATTTTCCCTTGGGAAAATGTGCCCAATTCTTCCCATACCCAGGTGTGAATGGGAAAATGACAACAATCGGAAAGATAAACGCAACAGCCAATTACCCTGCCCAGTTAGTTATATCATACCAATTTAACACTCCGCGCTGATGAAATCGGAGATTAGTACCGGCCCTGTGGACCTCAGTGGTTTGAAAAGGGAAACCACCGAATAGAAGGGTTGCGATAAATTTGAATTCACACTTGGTGTAAAAATAGCCGATAATATTTTCATATACGAGCACTTGTCTCGCGGTTTACTTTACAGTTGCAAAGCCGTTCAATCGATTATTTAGCATCATACATAAAGAGGGTTGCATTGATTCTGTGAATGCAAACAAAACTAAACAGAAAAGTGGATTATTTTGCCTTGATGGAAACAAAGGGGACATTCAATTATCATAAAAGAAATTTCAGCGATCCGGGCTCGCATTGCACAGCCCTGAGAGAATATATCAATACCACTAGCGGTATTTCACAAGGTTCGGTATTTTGTCTGGTTCTCCATTTGGTAAACATCAATGACCTTTCGAAACATTTCACAGCCAAGATGGTTCTTTTTTGTGGATGATGATAAACTTTGGATGCGAATCAAGCCAAACGTGGAATGTTTGTGCTTACAAATCAATTTTAATACATTGGGCAGCTGGTGAAAGAGGAACGAGCTTCCGTTCAACTTCAGAAAGTGCAAAATGTTGTAGCTAGGTAAACATTTTCCAGTCTTTTACAAGCTTGTATTTCAATAACTTGAATGGACAACAGAAGAAAAGGACCTCGATGTTTCGATAAGTGGATGTCTGAATAACAGCATGCAACGCTAAGCCGTGTACAACCGAGCTAGCCACATGCTAGGTATGCTTCGACGTATATTTGGACGTTTTTCATTTGAAACATCCATCTGCTGCTAAACACGTATACAAACCCAGTGTTTGATTACTTAGTGCTCGAGAGGACTAATAGCAGATCAACTAAAATGGCGACTAGTGCATATTTATTTCGATACACTGCCTCACAGATGGGTTCCATTGGATCTAATCCTAACTTATAAAATAATGAACTCAAAGATGCATCATATGAGGCATCTATTTCGCCTCCGGTCAAGCCGTGCCACTCGCACTCGCACACTGGCATTTGATATTCCACATTCTCACAGAAACTGACGTCGGTTTTTCTTTTCGGTGCGCGTTTGTTTCTTGCGGAACTCCTTACCGTCAGATATGGTACAATCATTAAGTAAAACAATTTTCAGAAACAAACTGGATATATTTATGCGTAGTAATTCCACACTACAACCCGTTTGTATAACTCTATTAAGCAACTTCACACGATATTTATCCTAACGAATATTTTCCATCACACCGAAACAATACATGGCAGTTTTTCTACTTACAAAAACTGTTGTAGAGTGGAGAGCTGATCAATAAACAAAATGAACCACAAGCTAAAACTCCAGCTACTGCAAATATAACTGGTTAGAATGGCACATGGCAAACGAGAAAGACGTCACAACGAATCCGATTTGCAAATGAGATAAATTGTCGCGACATTTTTTTTCATTGCGGTGTGATGCGCTTCATTTACATTTTACTAACGTTTGATGATAACCTCAAATCCGGCTATGGTACTCCGAACGCACGAGGTAGGATAGCATTTGACAGCATAAATACAGCATCATACTTTTGCTCATCCTTATCACGTAGTTTTTCATTGTGGACATCATTTACGAGACTATACATAAGAAATAATCATCTATATAAAATTATCGAATTCGTAGGCGGGAAACAGTCTCAAAAGTCTATTCAAATTTCTGAAAATTCTGTGAAACAACCTAACTTGAAAATTCGAGTGACACTGTTATCCTCGAAATGAACAATTATCGTCAACTGCCTACCTGAGACCGAGTAAAAATTCTTCGTGAAGTAGTTAAGCATGTCTTAATTCTTAATTGTGTGACGGAAATGCATACAAATGAGCATTTGTCAATTTTATTTAATAAAATATTTAGCCGCGGGCACATTTTTGGACGTAAAAATTGCCCTGAACTTTAAAAATCCTCTTGATGCATGTATCTCAACTTTTAAGCTCATCAACCCTGCGTAATTTCTGGCTCTTGGAGTTTCTTATTTTGAAAGATGTTTTATTTGTGTTTGCTTAAAGCCAGCATCTGAAACTACATTTCCATTATCTCAGATACTTCGACAATGAAAACATGTAGCTAGTCGAGCTTGAGACCGCAGGATTTTAGGTAGCTTGATCACGTTCAATGACGTATGGTGCCTGCTTCAGCATAATTCATTCCTAGAACTTCGCTGTGATTATTTTTTGTTTAACAATGGATGATGCGAAAAGCCCAAATTTGGCCTTGTATCATACAACAAGCCGCAACCAACTGCGAATACAACAAGCAGGTTAATACAGCTGATTTCAATGACGCCTCACACGAGCAGTGCTAACACGCCACAATCAATCACGTGATCAATTAAATTATCGATCGGGCCACCCTGGATTTAATCGCCCATCGGCTGACAAGCTTAATTGTGGCGGTTTATGGGATACTGATTCCAAGGTTGCCACGGCCGAGGTGGTTTTGATGATGAGCTCCCAATTCAGAAATTACTCTAATGGCGCACGTCTCATGTAGCCTCATGCAACGTCAACGTCTCAGCGTGGTCCTGTGTGGCTCGGTGGAACCGCTTCTACTGACAGGAAAAGGGGCAAATGCGGCTAACTGGCGCTTAAAAATCAATTTGCTTCGGGCAGGTGGAGATCGTAAGTCCATGAAGTCGGTCCACCCGGGGAAAGCAAACCCTTATATCGAACCACCACTGCCTCGTGGCTACATCCAATCAAGAGAAAGACTTCAGGAGTCAATTTCTCCGCAGGATTTTTTAACATTTTTCGCTAAATGTCAACGCTAGCTGTGGGCGAAATTTATCATTTTTTGGAATCAACGGAGGTCAACTTTCGATGCGCAATTTTGAACGAATTAGGAGATACCGGAAATTGTTGTGACAATTTTGTCTCAAAACTTTTGGTCACACCATTTGTTAATAAACTGGATAACATGTGGAAATTATCAATCAAGACGGAAAACAAACATCGTTCAGTCGACAAATTGATATCGGGATCTGTCGGTCAATTTGGTTTAAATTATTTAGTGAAATTTTTGTAACTGCTGAATATTCGTTTATATGAATAAAGCTAATTTCTTCTTCTTCTCCATATTGAACTGCCCAGTCGTAAATCTCAACGCATCAATGGAGAGGACACTCCATTCCGCTTCTATGGGTGATAACACTGAAAGCAGCAGATACCGGTTAAAAGCTATGGCTCAACTGGAGTAGAACTCAGCGCCTGGGGCTGCTTTCAACGGTGGGAAAGATTATCAGGTCACATTTGACGACTACCACCCGGCTCAAGCTAGGCAACCCCCAAGTCAATAATTTGCGGTTTCATCATGGTCTGCTATCCTCATTGGGTGCATGGGGATTAGGCATCAATCGGCAAGCAGACAGTATTTTTCCGAACCAGATCAGCTCAAAAACTGCGAACCTGGAACGTCCGGTCCATGCTCCCAGGATTTCATGAAGATGTCTCGAAAATCAGAGGCGTACGAAAATCAGCGGTGATTAACAATGAGCTAAAAATAGCTGAAGGTCGACGTGGCTGCCCTGCAAGAGACGCGGGTGCCAGACACTGGTATGCTAACTGAAATAGATTACAAAAGTTTTATAAAGGAATGGGCTCTGATCTGCCTAGACTGCATGGATTTGGGCTTGTCGTGCGAAAGAGCCTACTAAAAGCAGCAGCGAGGGTGAACAGATTTGGACTCTAAATCTGAAGTGCATTACTGGTACCATTGTGTTGCTCAACGTTTATGCAGCGACGTTTCCTGCGACGTCTGGTTAAAAAGGCTTTTTATTTTAGCCTAAAGGTAGTCCACAAAAAGTACCGCAAAAATCTGTGTAGTGGTATTGGGTGATTTCAATGACAGATTTGGTGCAGATCACGAGATTTGGTAAAACCGTCTCGGAAGGTTCTGAGTAAATAAAACCAATGAAAATGGACAACGCCTTTTAGAAATGTGCACACAGTTTAGTTTTTGTCAGTAAGACTTTCTTTAAAAAAAAACCACAGCATAAATTCTGTTGGAAACATCCTCGCTCTAAGCATTGTCATTAGCTTGATCTTATTCTTGTTAAGTGAACTAATATAGAAATAGCGTACTCCACACCAGAGCGTATCAAACCGCAGAATGCGACACTGACGATTCGCTCATTTGTGCAAAACTGAAGTTTCCCCTAACGAGATTTCACCGAGCCAAATTGTCAGCTAAACCAAGGATAGACGTCACTCGCATGTGCCAACCTCATCTAGCTGCGCGATTCGCAAAAGCCTTCACAGTCGAGTTCAACAATGCGAGCCTACTCGAATCGGCTTCAGAAAACAGGAAATCGCTAAAACGCTGCATATGCCGAGTCGCACTTTCCACTTACGGTCCGAAGAAAGCTCGAACGAGCGACCGATTCGAAGTAAAAGCTTCAGAGATGACTGTTGTGTTGGATGAGAAGCGGTCAGCATTCATGAGGTTCAAAGATATGCCAAAAGATGAAAACTTACGAGCTTCTAAGTCCAGCGAGAAATAAGGTCCACCAGACTGCAAGACGTTATCTGTAAGATGCGAGGATCATCTTTGTGGAGAGAATTAAGGTGGCGGCCAGTCCCATCTGACTACCAAGTTTATACCACTCAACTAAGTCATGCTTTAAGGTATGCCAACGGATGTCAATTTACGTCTTATATGCTCCAACAGACTGCAAGACGATGTGCAGATGGCTATTGGACTGAAATTAGCCTTAGTATCCAAAAAGCTGCGGATACTGGAAATCTTCACGGTATGCATGATGGGATCTAGAGAGCCATTGGTCCAAAAAAACTTAAAACGGCTCCCATTAAGTCTGTATCTGGTAACCCGATTGTCGACAAAACTGAGCAGATGGAAAGACGGGTAGAGCACTTCTCGTCTCTCTACTCTGGGGACAGAACAGGTTTAGCGCATGTACTTGAAAATGTCAATTGAGCGGCTGCACACCATTGAACATCTATATACTCCCCCTACTCTTGATGAGCTCAATAAGGCAACCGACAGCTTAGCGTACTGAAGGCCCCTAATGACAACAGAATGTCACCTGAGCTCATCAAATACTGTAGAACAGCAATGTAATGGAAAATGTTCGTGACCGATCGGGGAAACATAACGAAGCACGGGATTTGCTAATCCGTGACCTGCTGTTTGCCGACGATGCAACCTTTATTGCTCACTCCCAAGAGCACCTTCAGTTGCTAATGGACTGTTTTTCGTCGGCATGCAAGGTCTTTGGGCTAACAATCAGCATGAGCAAGACCAAAGTCCTTGGTCAAGGGATTGTATCGCCTCCAATCCTCACTGTTGAAAACTGTCAGCTTGAATGAGTACATCATTTCACATATCTCGGTTCAACCATGAACCTGAAAAAAATCATGCGACTGTGATGTAACTCAATGGTCGACATCGACCAACCAACAATTGGATACCAGGAAGCGAGATCAAATTAATAACAAGTGACAGCAACGGATCTTGTCAACTACAACATTAACCCTTTTGTCTACGGTAATTGATTTACGCATTTTATGATATTTTTTGTAATTCTGCTTAATTATGACATACATAAATCACATGATTAGTTTTCATGGATCAGATGACAGGCGCCGCCTGACAAGTGCACTCCGATTGTGACTGAAGGTACCGACGGGAGGTACTGAGCAATCGACTGCTTGTTTGAGGTGGTAACTAGAGTTACCTTCAGTAGACAAAGGGTTAAAACATAAAAAATGGATTTTATCCGGTAAAAGCGTGAATGAATTGAAGAAAGAAAGAGAAGAAAAAAGAGTAAAACGGTAAATTTGCAAAATTTTCGCTCAGAACTAAATTGGTACATTTTGAGAACAAAAGAACATATTATCGAGATAATTTCGACCATAATTGTCCAATATCAGCCTTCTTTGAAAATTGGACCTAGAGCCGGAATTGGATAAACAATGGACCAGAAAAACACGTTCTGGAGGGGAATATAAGGTGGTTGGAACGTGTATTCGATAAAAGTTGAGATTTGACTCCATACTAATTCAGCAGATGAGAATTATCCACACGAAGAATATCAATAAATTGATCATCTGAGACAATATTTTTTTCAAAAAACTGGAAGGTCCTCATGAGAAAACAAAATGGCTCAGATACAGCGTTTGGCAAACACAAAGTTTTTGTTAGAAGCGCAGGAAAAATTGCATTTATTCTGAATAAAAGATTTGGTAAAATGCGTGAAGAGTGTTCTGGAGAGTTCGACGAGCAGGTTCCTGTAATGCGTGCGTCAACTTGTAAACCTGTCCCTACTATGGGGGAAAATATATTATCATACCGATGTCAATCAAAAATCAGTGAACATACATTTTCGGCAAAGTATGATGTGATGGACATGAAACAGTTTTAGGATGATCGCGTGGTAACTACGTCCTATTAGTTTATTCGTAAACCCGCATTGAGAATAATCAATTTTAAGTTATACTGCCTCGACTTGAAGCGTGCCAGCCTAAACTCCCAAAACCAGACGGTAGATAAGATTTAATCGTTGATTGTGCAAGATAAGAAGTGAAATCATTCACCGTGCTTCTGCAGGTTGGCATGACAACCCTAATGGAGTGTGTACAAAAGCGAAATTGCGAATAAGATTGATTGGAAAAAGGCAAACGGAATTCACTGCAAATAACGTTATTGAGAATGCTGTTCAGATGGTGTTCGCCGAGGTTGTTTACTTGTAGTTGGATGGATGCTTCGTCCTCAAGCTAGATGACAACGTCCGCGATAATTCTTTTAAACTGACTTGTAATTTGTATTCACTGCCTAATATTGTGTCCGTCTGTCCGTTGAGAATAAACCCTGAAAGTTGCCGTGTTTGATTTCCAGTAGATGCGAACTATTCATGCAGTCCTACGGTTGTGTAGAATACATGATTCTGCTCATCACAACTAGGCACGGATTAACTGGGAAGCGATTACGCGGTGTCGTGAATACAGAAAATGTACTAATGAATGGCAGATATAATAAGCCGAAGTTACACCCGATTTCGGTTTATCAAACGGTTACGTACATTGTATGCACTAGACTCGAAATACGAGATCAATTATTTAGTGCAGCGCGTTAAACAATACAAATTCGGTCTTGTTCCACAGAATATTGGGAGCCCAGTGTGAGGAAGCAATCTGCATAGCATACTAAATGTAAGAATGCTTTGGTTTTCGGTAGAAACGACAAGTGAATTTCATTTTGACGCGAACAATCCAACCTTACCCATGGGCAAATTCCGTGTCGTGGTTAAGAATGGAGTCACTCATAAGTGGGTATTATTAGTATCAACATCATTTTTAATATTATCATTAGCAAAGAGATGAGATTTCTAATATCATTTTTGCATGCATTCACATCAAACACACACACACTCCACGACCGGATTTGTGCTGTTTGCATTCATCAAACAGAAACAGTACAATTAGGATTCGCGGGCCTTTCCATTTCTCATCTCATTGTATCATCATTATCATCATCTTGTTTAGTCCTCGCTATTATTATCATCAATATCGATACTATCCTTACTATCACCACCGAAAGCATAATCATCATAATCGTCGCCATCATCAGCGTTAGTATCCTTGCCATTATCATCATCATCAATATTATTTGGTGTGTTCGACGGAGAACAGTAGACATATGAATGTCCAGTTTTGAAATTCATTGGCGTAAATTTCGACATATCAAAGCAAAAAGGTTCAAAACTCCGTTTAGAGAGACGGATGTCTAGTGTCAATAATGGCGACTCTCTGGTCCCGGCTGAATAGCTGATATGGCGTTTGAAGTAGAGTCAAAGGGCCCACGCTCGAGTCATGCTGAGGTCGCTTGTCTCAGGAAATGCGCTATTACCGGATCTGACGATACCATGTGTAAAATTAGAATGCAACAGCCAAGGACTCTATCCAGTGAATGAAGTCGTAACACCTGAACAGAATCGTGCAAAATAAACCGAAGATAGGCACCAGCCATGTGTCTTGAGCTTCTTGATAAGGAACAAACGGTGAACCTCTCAGAAAGCTACCCAAAGTGTGTCTCATAAAGAAGCGCAGCGCTGCTCAAACAGACGAGTAAAATAATCCTATGCACTTTGCCAACATTACGCTGGTTGGGTCACGATTTACGGATGCCGGACCCCCGACTTCCAAAACGGATTCTTTTTTGCGACACCACATCCTGATTGGCGTAAATCTCGGGGTGGCCAA
Source organism: Atriophallophorus winterbourni (assembly GCA_013407085.1). NCBI lineage: Eukaryota > Metazoa > Platyhelminthes > Trematoda > Plagiorchiida > Microphallidae > Atriophallophorus > Atriophallophorus winterbourni. The sequence continues at coordinate 16,962 of JACCGJ010022147.1, forward strand.
ACCGTCACATGACATAGGCAGCTAAAAACCCTTACTAGTAACCTTTCCAAAGTCGGCGCAACGCGTCTTCCAAGCTGATGTCCCAGCGATCAGAGATCGCGACGGCTAGTTACGCTTCAGGATATGTCCCGAAACCGTGTTCAATGGCGGTCTTGCACTAAGCATATTCTTGGAGTGTTTGAATAATCTTGTATGTTGTCAAGTGAAGTGACGAGAAACGTTTGTTATAATGCATGACAGTGAAAGCCGCAAGGTAGCTGCCATGCTGATGTCGCTCTACTCGTTCACGAAACTTGTTTTAATGCATGTTCCCTATTTATCGCAATCATAATCGGCATTACTATTATCATCAATAGCATCATATTCAATATAATATTATTACGACGCCGTCAACAAATCAAGAGTACCGCTAGCATCTATCATCCTTTGAAGGCTAAAGATCTTGAAATGTAATGTCTTGAATAATGTTCAATAAATTGTTACACATAGAGTCGAAAATCAGCTGGGCATTACTCGTATTCTATTGCTTAATAACGCCATGCTTTTGAAAAAGATACTTGGGACAGACGGTATGAATGATGGTCGAAAGAAAGCGATCCCTGAGGGCATTGGAAAATGTTCCGTTCAGTGCTTGGTAAAATTTGACAACCGAGAAAATCTCGAACTAATTGGCTGGAATAATAGTAAAACGTCGTTCACATCAAGCGACTTGTTGTTTCAAATGTGATTCGACGATTAACACATAGGAAACAAAACGCATGTGGAATGACCTGGATGATAAAATTGGCGATTCTCATCCGGCATAAACGCTCAGCACCGTCGGTTTTTTTTTGCGTAACAGCTGACAGAAACCTCGAGCTGAAAAGACCATTATTTTCCCGAAAAACTTCATGTGCGGAAAGAGAAATTTATTAATTGAATTCACAAACGTTTTCAGGTGGCGGGTTGCATTTTTCAAATGTGGTTGCAGAAAGTTGAATGTGGAAAGAAAAATGTATCTATTTGCACCGGATCGTTTAAAACCATATATACAACATTGGAGATAGCCAGTCATTGAAACGGGCTGAAAAATTCCCATTCCATTGATAGTATCAGGACATACACGTGTCGCTTAATCTGAGTTTTGAGTGTGCGCTAAAATATTGTGAAAGATTCCAGGCCGATAGAGAAATTCAATAGATTTGAAAGGTGACAGCATTTTTTCGGTGTCAGATGTAACATAGGTTGTACCATTCAAAGTGATTCAAAGTGATTCAAAGTTGTAATGGTCTAAAAAGCATTTA
>JACCGJ010022148.1:0-14569 GCA_013407085.1 Atriophallophorus winterbourni
TAATTACTGGCATTGACTATTTGGTTTCAGGTTATTGGGAATCCAGATACCGAGATCCTTCTCAGCGCTGGTCCAAGTCAAGTTTTCGTGACCAAAATTATGTGTATGCTCTAATTGTCGGCCAACTTGTAACGTTGTACATTTACTATGTTGGAACACATCTGATTCCATGATTCCCTTACTCACTCCATAACAGGCCGGTATTGTTTTTCTACTTATCAAGTAAGATCAAGATCTACGTGTCTTGAATCGCAGGAACAATTTGTCAAATGAGTCACTGTTAAAACACGTGTTTACACTCAATGCACATGTGGATATGTTTCAATGCGTTGCTTTGAATGAAATGTCCGTATGGAAGCACTTTCCCATCGCACACACATATATAATGCTGTTTTCACGCTATTAACACTATGTAGGATAAGTGGTGTGTCCCAATTTACTTCCGTTCAGCTACTCATGGGTAAACGCCACAATTATAGATCCAACACGTTAGTCTTGCAAGCCATTTCGACCCTTAGCTGGTTTTTTTGCTTTCTGTGGGGATATTGTATAACTTTTGTATCCATTGCAGGCCAACTTTATCGCATCCATTGAAAGAAAAATGTCAGGCTGAATAAATTTAGTTTCAACGTCAAATGAGACTCATGGCTGATAGTTATTAAAGTCAAAACTGTCAACAATCTTCCTTGTTTGAACGGCTAATTGAATGTGATTAACTGGAATCGAAAATGTTGCATTCGAAAATTGTCCTCTATGCGTGTGTTACAAATAGAATATGGTTGAAATGCTTGTGGTGAAGAGAACAATGAAGGCAGAAAGTTCGGCGTAGGTCCTAAATCTATGTTAGTGGAGTGAAGGCATAAATCGCTGCAATAATTCTAGATTTAAAATTATTTATCCATTCATGCGTTCAAAGAAAGCATTACTTTAGCAATGCTTATGCAAAGTTTAGCCAAAGAGATTTCGCTTTGAAAACTCCCCAGCACTTTGAGTTCAGCAGAACTTCGTTTGCGAATAACGATTCAAACGGATCAAGTTTTCTCCGATTTTAATTTTAAACACTAGTGAATTGCTCAAGTCGTTTTATTGTTTTTTACCGAGCAGTCACATTTTGTTCCAGGAAAGCCGGGTAGAATGAGTCATCATGGCCGCGTTCAAAGTTGAAGGGGTAATTTGATCATAATTTCGCTATCAAACGTTTCAAGGTTCACTGAACCTGATCTTACTGTCTCTACGGCAAACAGCCAGAAACCGGTAGTGGAGAGTAATTTCGGGGGATGTGAGCAACACATCACTTTGGTCATCCATGAGGGCCTTGATTGCTTGACCAAGAATCACTTTGTTATTCTGTGTTTGAACATCGTGGTTCGTTGTACGAACCTATGTAACAGTGGCATTCAAGTATAATTTTGTTTACCACTTATCCACTGTTTCAAGACTCACTGGACCTAATCTTACTGTCTCCACCTGATGACGGCAAATAGCCAGAAAACGGTAGTGGTGTTCAAGGGATGAGTATGTGAGCACCACAATACATACATCTACCTGATTCCGTGCACTGGGTTCCAAGCGGTGTTTGCATCGGTTGATGTTGTAAGGATCAAATCATGAATTAGATCTGTGGTTTCGCATTGTTTGAAATCCGAGAAAATCCAGTGGCACCTAGAAATCAATACATTTGACACCCATTTCTTGTCATGATGCTCAAACTTCAGTTCGTTGTAATACGTTATTGCACTCAACAATAATATTCACATTGATTGGTTTTTCAAACATCCATGCTATCGAAAGTACGACAACCAATAAGCGTCAGAAAACACATTTGCATGGTGAACCGGTTTCTAAACAATACGATATTCTGTACGCCTGTCAGGATGTGGGTTTTTCACAATTCTACGTCTTAGAAAGCTATTTTAGGACCAATCGATAGCAGATCTTGAATCACGTTGGATTAAGACAGCGGAATTCAAAGTGGTGCATCACATTACTCGCGAATAAGGAACATTACAGAAAATTGCTCAATATATGTCATTCATGCGAATTAGAAAACACGAAGTCCTGGGGTCACTAGTGATAGATTTCACATAGGACCACTGTCCAAGTTTGTTTGGAACCTGTAGTGTAGACAGTGAATGAACTATCGATCAAACATCAATCACGATCGATCGTAAGTGCATATTGTGATTATAGTTCACTGTACAATCTTTGTGTGATTCATACGTTCAATACACGAGTTCAGTTACGGTTGTGTTCTGTCGAACCCAAGACTGAGCCAGCAGTAGCACCTCACAAATATAACAGAACCACAGCACAAGAATACTTGGAGCCGTAGCATTTCAGCAGTATGACGCTATCGAACAATTTCGAGAGCACGAACTAAAAGGCGTAGAATATGGAAGTTCGGAAACAGCCGATCGACTGATCTGTTTAATGATTCATCATTACTTACAGATTTAACATAGAGAATTGAAAATGGTCGTATTCCGAAAGATCTACTCTATGGTGAGTTGCAATTAGGGAGTCGACCATTGGGCAGACCGCACTTGCTGTACAAAGACGTTTGCAAAAGAGATATGAAAGCTCTTGTCATTGACACCGCGAGTTGCGAAGAACTTGCTCTTGACCGCTCACATTGGAGGCATTGTGTAAAGCGTCATCTGCAAGCTGGGGAGGAGCTGAACGCAGATCACGCCGCCGGCGTGTAACTGACGCACTACAACCGAGTTCTGACCATCGTTCCAAGCGCTGCGTAGGAAATTGTTCCTCCCGAATCGGACTGTTTAATTCAATTCAATTCAATTCAATGGTCTAAAAAGCACATAGCTTTACAGAAACCACAGAATAATATGCGAATTAAAATAACATTCAAAAAGCTGTAAATCATGAAAATTCATTCGATTGTGATGTTTATCCATGGTCGACATCGACCGAAGGAGGCCAACAGACAACAGACTGATTTAACAGCCTGAAAGTGAAATAAGCTGAAGAAACTTTAACAAATGGTCACGAAAGCAGTCCTGATCTGTCATGAAACATAGTGCAAATAAAATTTCTTGTCTAACTCAAACGTTTCAGCAAACATGCATATTTATTTTGTGGTCATAATATTGCACTAGGTTAATATGATACGTCAGTGAATGCCAAGTATAGTTTAGTCGAAACTTTCCCCTCTGCTTCATGAACCCCATTCATCTTTATCGTATTTACCTCACACTGTGAACCCAAACAAAACGGAACTGGTCCGCCACATCCTTACAACAAGTATGTTTCGCAGTATTCTTCGCTATCAAACAGTATTTTTGTCACGCACGTGATATTATCAAACGAGTCTTTCTCTTTTAACGTGGATGCAGTTTCTAACAGTCCCAGATGCTTAGACTCGATCAACTTACAACAAGTTTTGCTCGAGCTTTGCTTCATTGCAACACCGTTAAATTAGCCAAAATTTTCAAACAATTAACAAATTTCATCTACTCAGGAATAAACTTTGTTTTTAGCTTTTTAAAAAGGCAAATGGCTGTGTATTTTCCCATATTTCTCTCGAAGATTAGTTCACATTCCACAACGGGGGTGTAACAAAAGGACCTGTCATTCGAGTGTCAAGCAATTTGCTATGGATGGATTAGTTCAAGCGAAAACGACTGGCGCGGTTTAGTGTTTATTCATTTGCATTTAGATTTGAAGCTAAATGTTTCGCTTGGATGGCAATTTCATGGAACAATAAGAGTAATTGTCGAGGCTCTGTGTGTGTTAGTTTGTTGGAGAGTTTGGCTCTGGTTACAGGACAAATTGGATTGGATTGGATTTGAATACCATGAACGGCAGTATGTAAGTTTCCTTCGGTCATAGCTAACTCTTGGTTTCTCTATGATGAAGTGACCAAAATATCTGACTTAACAAAAATTGCTTGGCTACTTTGAACGATGATACCTCCTGTTCTTTCGGAATTCAAGCTTCTAGGCAAAACGCAGATATGACGATAGAGTTTGTCATAGCAATGGTTATGTGAAAGAAAAGGAAGCTGCTTAGAATCGGTATCTGCGTGCATTTTCATTACACATACACACTCCACTTTCTGTGTCGAGTTGTTTGAACCCTCAAGCAGGAACATAAATATCGGGTTCCACGTGTCTTGAAGCAGTGGAGGAATGGTAGACAAAGATGTGAACTTGCGAAACAATGTCGGATAAGATCGCACACACACACACTCGTAGCTGGGATAAAATCCACGGGCTTAAATAAATATCCTCATGTGCATGCTTTTTCGTCAAACATACTCAAAGACCAACAAGGTTATACTTGTATGCCAACTGTTATATAGGGTTCGTACAACGAACCACGATGTTCAGACACGGAATCACAAAGTGATTCTTGGTCAAGCACTCGAGGCGCTTATGGATGACCGAAGTTATGTGTTGCTCACATCCCCATTCCTTCGTGGTTCGTTGTACGAACCCGATATAACAGTTGGCATACAAGTATAACCTTGTTTACCTTCAATCCACTGTTTCAAGGCTCACTGAACCTGATCTTACTGTCTCTACGGCAAACAGCCAGAAACCAGTAGTGGTGTGTAAGGGATGGGGATGTGAGCAACACATTACTTTGATACTCCAAGACCGTTTTTGTGCTGTCGCATTAACCATGGTGGAGATTGTACGATCCGTGTGAGTATGGATTGAATGCTGCTAAATTCAAACAGTACATCCGTTTATTGCCTACAACCAATAATGCTCCAACTGGTTATTTCGTTCAACTCTGACATGAATGGCTCAGCCCATTTTAACGGTTGCAGATCAGAAGCCTTTGAGGTTCGCCGAGACGTCAAACGAGGGTGTGTTCTTGCTCACACGCTTTTCGACATTTTGTTTGCTCTTTCTCTGAAGAACGCTTTTAGGACGAGGACAGAAGACATTTACCTACGCACGCGAAGTGATGGCAAGCCTTTTTGCCTGATCTGGTTGAGAGCACAAACCAAGGCACGGGATGTGCTAATTCGTGACCTGCTGTTTGCTAACAATGCAGCCTTTATTGCTCACTCCCAATAGAACCTACAGTCGCTAATGGACTGTTTTTCGTCGGCATGCAAAGACTTTGAGCTAACAATCAGCATGAGCAAAACCAAAGTTCCTGGTAAATGAATTGTATCGCCTCCAATCATCACTATTGGAAACTGTCAGTTTGAACCAGTACATCATTTCACATATCTTGGTTCAATCATTGCGGATAACCTCTCGCTAGATACAAAGATTGATAAGCGGATTGGCAGAGCAGCTGTCATTTTGTCCCTATTGAACTCCGGTGTTTGGGGTAACAGCAAGTTGACTTTAAAGACAAAGATGATGGTATACAGCGCATGCGACTAAATGCTTTACTATACGCCAGAGAAACCTGGACCAGCTACGCAAGACACGAACGATATATCCGTCGTATCTTGAACATATCCTGGATGGAAAAAGTGACTAATGCTGACCAATGTTTTCAAAAGCTGGTCTTCAGAGCATGTTCACACTATTACGACAGCGCCTCCTACGGTGGCTGCGTCACATCTACCGAATGGAAAATGGTCGTATTCTCAAATATCTAATCTATGTTGAGTTGCAATCAGAAAGTCGACCATTGGGCAAACCGCAATTGCGGTACAAATACGTTTGAAAAGAGATATGAAAGCCTTTGGAATTGACCCTGCCAGTTGGTAAGAACTTGCACTGACCACTCAAATTAGAGGCACTGTGAAGAGCGTTGTATGCAAGCTGGGGAGGAGCAGATACAACTCTTGGCTGCTGAACGCAGATCACACCGCCGGCGTTCGACTGATGCCGATCGACTAAGTTCTGTAAATCGTTGCAAACCCTGCGGGATCGAATGTTCCTTCCTAATCGGTCTGTTTAATCATTCGAAAATCTACGGAGCTTGAAAAATCTTGCGATTGTGTTGTACATCCATGGTGGACATCGACCGAATGGAGGCCAACAACAACATCATCTTCTCATGTGAGAGATGTATAAGGAAAATATGCTAAATACTAGGTATCGAGTTGATTCAAAACCGCAAAATAGCAATGCAATTATGTTATATCTTGACAATGTGCTACTCAATTCGTCTAATACTTCGCTATTGTGATTCTCCATATTCAATTCCGCGTTCAGTTTACGCAATGTTTTGGAGAAAACTGCAAATGTTGCTTCGTGGATGAGAAATGATCAGGTTTCTCAGGACTTGAACGGTTGTCGATTGGTAGACAAATCGTTTTATTGGCCCCGTTTATCTATCACAACCATGGGGGGCGAATCGAGCGTCCAAAATTTCAATAGAGTCCGATCACTCCTGCATCACTAACATTGATAGACACACCGATAGCAGCTCTACAGTTGAAAAACAGCGCACGTCGGTTCTTACAATGCATGAAGATGCCTCTTCTCGCTGCGTTTCTAGAGTAAACCGTCGATAACTGTCATCAGAGTTAATGTTCAGAGCTTTCATATTTGTGTTACTTATCTCGATTTATCGCAAGCGTCGACATACTGAATTTAACACGCCATAAATATGATCTTGCAAAATACTTCTGTTTTTCATTCGATACCAATGACCCAGAAAGCGTAGATAAGGCAGGCCTTGAAATGGACTTCAAAATTTGTGACTCCATCTATCCACAAAACTTTTAAACTGTGACGGATGTTCTTTAATGGAAGATGACTTCGCTTCCATTCACGTTTTACAAGGATGCTCCAGGTTTAACTGACAAAGACTAAGGCAGTTTCGAGCATAATAAACAAACACTATCGAAAGGAAATGTCGCATTATTATAATTATCACTCAACTCTCAGCCGTTTCCTTACAATTTGCGATCACATTATCTGAGAACCATGTTTATATTGCAAATGAATTTTGAATCAAGAAGCGGTACCAATCCAAATAATCAACATTGTGCTCTTGGCTGGCCTTGTCATAGTGTAGCGAATGCGGCCGTAAATGATCGCGTCAAGTCATTTCGGGTCGATTATTTACAGCTGACGAACAGCTGGCCAATAATCGCAGCATCCCAGGGTCATCGACCCGAAAATAGCCACGTGACCCATAGCCTTTCACAGCCACTGGAAGATTGCGTCTTGATACCTCCCTGAGGCTAACCTGTCCAAAGCTATTCGCGTTCACCTGCGAGTCTCAAAACACAAGAGAAGCCGATTAGTCAGAGGCGTTTATTACGCACAAGACAGATAACAAAACACACGACTACCTTATATCGGCAAACCAAGTAATAACAACACTGTGTCCTGAAACGTATCTTTCCGTTTCCCACTTCGATCTGATTTGTCAATCGATGTTGTGTCAACCTTGGGGTTTTAAGTCCTTACTAGGTAAGGCTCGTTTGGCCGATATTGACGCATTAGATTGTGACTGACTTTGCCCATCTTCTCATACTTCCGAAGATGTCGTTGGAACCGTTCTAATGCGATCATTCTTGACCCTAAATTATTACGATACAGATGTTGGACTACGATACACTTCCGCTCATCCAAGACAGCTCTTCAGGTCCATAGCTTTTTCCTTTTTCCCTAGGAATAAACGCCTTTACAGCCGCGAAAGAGACCGAAAACAGACACACCTGTGAAGCGATCCAAAGGCTTATAAACAACTGTTATCAAAATGTTGTGTGAAACGACAATTGATAAAGGTAAAATACCCGTCATAAAAATAAGCGAGAAACAGTTTGTATGCCGTATGTAAAATGCACATCTGGAGAGACACGTAGAATCTTGAACCAGGCGGACATACGCGTAACTTAGAAGAAAAGGAAAAATATCCTTTCGATTCTGAAGCGCCTCAAGGATAAGATACCTTTATCTAGCGTTACGAACAGTATCTACAGAATAAACTGTAAGGACTGTTTAGGTGTTTACGTTGGACAGACCTCCAGTAAAATTCATACTAGAATCGAAAAACACCAAAGGCGTGTCCGGGGACAGCCCCGGGCTGCGAAGGAATATCAATCCCTCATTAGTGATTCTGCCTCGGCGGAGCATGTTTTAGATACGGCCACAGCGTCGATTTAGACAATATGGAAATATTGAGACACGGTATTAAACCTAATAGCAAACGTCTACATGCGGAGGCGGTCGGAATTGCTAAGGCGGTCAATAGGGTGAATGGGGCGGAAATCTCCACAATCTGGCGCTCGTCGCTGATGCGAAAGTAAATAGTTTTATTCACCTTATACCTACTAGTTAATTAGATTTTTTCAAAATTAGCCTAACCGTAACCCCGATAGTTGAGTATGTGGGCAGCTGTGTCAACTGAACTTGACCGTGTTCACTTGTATCAGATTGACGTGAATACACACTGTGAGGAAAATGGACCACTGATCCTGGTCATTCCCACGAGACGGGACACACTGTAGGCGTACTATAGGCTGTTTAGCGGTAAGGTCAAATCAGTGGTGGTGGGTTGACTACTACTTAATCATGTTCCTTGCCCTGACTATCACCCTTGGTCTGACGAAGCTTCTGTGTAACGTTACCCAAAACTGCTCTAACCGAATGCACTCAAATTTCTTTGCATCTAAATTATTACGGTTTCGCAGTTGGTAATGGCGTCGGTATTTTCGGGACTTCATGCTCCTGGGTTGTGCCCGAGGGTGGATTTATGCATATCATTCAAAACCTCGCGATTAGCAGGGATCGCCAATGCACTTAGCACCTCCACAATGTTAAAATGTTTGTGGAAGGTCCTAATGGGTGTTGCAAGCATCTGATTATTGTATAATTTTTCTGACAACCCATCGAATTTCTATCGCATCCATCGGTAATATTTGCATGTCTTTTCTCAACTGTTCAACTAAGCATTTTCCCCTTTTCAAACTTAAATTTGACCCCTCAATGGTCCCGCCAATAAAACGAACTCCACTTTGCTTCATCAATTGTGAAATAATTCAATCTGACATGTGTTCGAAATTCTGTCGTGAATTATATCTGGAACACATCATAAAACACGTCACGAGCAAATAACCGGAACACAACAAATCGCTTTCTCTCGCAAAATCACAACATCTGGTGCACATGCAAAATGTTTGGCAGCGTGATGATGCCTTGATTCGAGCGAATCTTGACCGATAGCTTTATCAGTAGCCTCGAAAGGTGTTCGTTTCATTTTAACGACAGTTTTTTCCACTCAACCTAGTGGAGAAAATGTCAATGATTTTTACTCAGTTATAGTTGAATTTGTACTCTCTCGAAATTAGGTGTACGACGTTATCGCCTAAGTGAAACGGGATCTTCGGAGTTTGCTGGACTTGAGGGAAATTTGTAACTAGATGGTTCTAATTTGGTCACAATTTATACACTGTTTCAAGACAGAACTAATAGATGTTGCAAAAATTTGGTTTAACTTATTTTATGAAAGAGATTCTAAGAGAATTTTGAGGCATATTTAACCATTTTCTAGAATCTGCTCAGCATGGAAATACGGTTATGGGACCATCATCATAATAAATGGTTTGAAGATGATTAATACGGAAGATACTGCAAAAGACTGGTGATCAAATCTTTGAGAGACAACATGCTTTATGGTTTGCGGTAATTGGGATGTGAGCGCACTAAATCCTGGACTATTAGACTTAAAGAAGTACGTCTGTAGGAACCAGTGTTTGTCTGAATCGCAGATTGTGTGAAAATGTTGTTCAAAATAGACTTTAATTCCTAAACGTGTTCGAATCTACTTCTTCGTCCGGGATTGCCTCAATACGCAGTAATGAGAATCACGTAATGAAAATATTTTCGGCATAACTATCGAAGGCTACCGATATAATGTTAACTCCAAAGTATCAGACATTACCACAATTGGATGTTATATAGAAAACCTGACGGTTCGTTAGTTTTTTCATAAGATAAATAGAGAAATATTGAGATTATTAATGCGCATAGTGTTTTCGCAAGTTTCAATATAGTTTAATTAACCCAACTTATCAGGTTATAGTAATTTGTACAGTCTTATATTTTGTAACATCCTAATTTGTTAACATAGCCATTTTGTTTCGTTTCGATTGCCGATAACGTCATATTGATTTATCGATTTCCCATTATAGTTATCACTCACATTTCACCGATTTTCTGTTCGTTAACTCAGTGAACGATGCTCACCTGTTGAATACCATTGTACATAATTAACTCACTCATTAATTACAATTACACTCTTTGTCCACGAACGGTCTTTGTTCTTCTGTGGTTGTCTCGGCGCCTGATCCCGTTAAAGGTATATTTTGAGTGAAATTTAGTGCAATTGAAAAATGTTTAATTTCATCTATCCATGACTGATCTTCACACAAAACTCACACACACATCTCCTACTGTATAAGTCTCATCATCGTAAAACAATGAAAGTAATTGAAAGTCACAAACCCGTCAGAAGTGAAAAAGGGTGAAAAATGAGATATATTTTCTATGCTGAATATAGTAGGATTAATTTATTGCACATAAGCTCTCTATCTTTCAGCAATGTAATGATAAATGTTCGTGACCGATCGGGGAATCATAATCAGGAATTGAAGAAAGTTTGTAATTAATCGGTGAGAGTAGTTTATGGGTAACGTTTCGCTTCTGACTCAGAAGCTTCGTCAGACCAAGGGTGTTAGTACGAGCAAAGATCAAGCTTAAGTTTCATCCATCTGACCAATCCTAGGCTGGTTAAGAACTGTACATGTCATGCTGGGTGCTGCGCTCGTCAAGATAGATAGGCGCGATCAATATTAACTGACGCACTACCACTCCTAGATGCCGTATAATCCCTCAATTGTTTTGGTCATGGCAGGTGTGAATGACATCTGCTGACCAATTAGCTCGATTGAGTACTCGGCGCGCGCACTAGGGATCACGCATGTTAATGTTTATCCGCTGCAGATCTGGACGCCAAATTGTGGAGATATCAGCCCCGTCCACCTTATTGAATGCATTTTTACCGGCCTTAGTTATCTCAACCGCCTCAACTTGAAGTCCTTCAATGTATCTTTCTTTTTAATGTTTGAAACGTAACTCCCTTGTTCTTCATGTTCATTTTAATCAAGAATGCGGTCAACACCATCGTACAGCATCCTTTCATCACCGGTGAGCTCAAGGTCAAATTGAGTCGTTTAACTGCCAACTGGGAACGTCTTCGTAAGGTGATGAACGACCGCCTGGCCGACATTGTCAAGATGCATCGCGGTGAGTCTGAGCTTCTCTTGACCGAATTAATTTTCAAATCAGGTCAAACTATTGCTCACTTGAATATAAATTAGTCAGGATAGTCCAGGGAACTACAGCTTTAGTGATATTACTTCCAAACCAGAACACAAACGTCCAAACACAAGCTGTGTATTTGATCAATTGAGCGTACGCTCGTTCCAATGAGAAAAGTGTTAAGCAAGATTGACGTATGAATAGTGCTCGATGCATGCGTGAATTTGCGCGCGTTCACCGGTCCACAGCACTTACAACGGCAACTTTGAGTTTATGTTTGTGAGAGAATAAAGAAATCCCACCTTGCTCTTGTCAACAACACAAGTAGAATGAGTGGGTATTACAACTGAAAAACATATCAATAGTTCCAATCTGTTTGACTATTATCGAGGATGGAGGTCCAAATACGTTTTAAGTCCAAAATACCATCACGTGACAGATAGGCACATTGAGGATAATACACCAAACGATGTGGGTGTAACAGTCTTGGATTGGTCAGCTACTCTTGGTTGCACGTTGCACGGGAGAATTTTGTTTAACTTATTTGTACAGGAATTCCAGCATCGTGCTATCTTGACACTTTGGACGCGACGGTTGCTTATAAAATTTTAGAAATGGCTAGTACCGAGCAAAGTGCCATTCACCACAAAGCGAGCAGGTTGATGATGGTCTTGCATTTGTATTCTTCCGCGGCAGCGCTTCTCTCGACCGGGTTCAATTGACCGCATAGATGAGATTTAGATCAATTTTGCTAAAAGTCTCTGACCCACCTGTCACTTGCTGTAACGTCATTTTAGTACCTTGTATTTGCGCCCGAATATCTGCATCACATACGTAAATAAGACACTTGTATTGGTCACGCTCCATGTTGTGAAAGTTTGACCGCTAACACTCACGATTGACCCGACTCCTGGTCAAGCGATCGAGGCAATTATAAAACACCAATATATTGTGGTGCTCACATCCCTCGCACTTACAAACTACTACGGGTTTCTGGCTGTTTGCTGTCATCAGTGAGCCTTGAAACAGTAGATAAGTGGTAAATAAATTTATACTTGAATGCCACTGTTACATAGGGTTCGTACAACATACCACCATGTTCAAACACAGAATCACATAGTGATTCTTGGTCAAGCACTGAAGGCGCTTATGGATGACCATAGTAATGTGTTGCTCACATCTTCCGCACTTACACACCATTACCGGGCTCTTGCTGTTTGCCGTCATCAGGTGGAGACAGTTTAGGTTCAGTGAGCCTTGAAACAGCGGATAAGTGGTAAATAAAGTTATACTTGTATGCCACTTTGAGATACTCTATTTGAACATCGTGGTTCTTTGTTAGAACTCTATACAACATTGGCTCTAATACGCAGCAAACGTTTGCTGTACGAGCAGCGATATGTTGACGAGTATACTTGTGCACCAAAACGTCGCACAAAGACATCGTCATATATTCCTAATCTGATGGATAATAGTCGGGTGGAGATTGATGAGGATGGTTTGAAAGCCGAAGGCATGGCTAAGCAATATGCCTCCGTGTACAGTGATCCCTCTTCTGTCTCTCAGAGAAATGAGTCCCTTTCTGATCTTGATGTAGATGTAGAGACGGTTAGACTCCTGTTGAGACAATTAGACACAATTCGCGCCAGGACCAGACGCTATTCATCCGTTGGTTTTTTTGAGCGCTCTCAGATGTTTTGTGCGATCCGCTGTTTAGGCTGTTTAAAACATTAATTCAATATTAGTCTTACCACAGGAAAAGAAATATGGTATTATAAAACCTATGTTTAAGTTAAGAACCCTAGTTGTCTCGCAAATTACAGGCCGGTCACTCTAACTTCAGCAATCGGATCAAGGTCGAACTAGAGAAATTTCTTTCACAGTGTAGGAGTTGGTGTCCACATCAACGTAGATTTAACACAGATCGCTGATGCATAAGTAGCTTGCCCATGGCGCGATAACGCTGGTGTTCTTTGACTGATTCTTGTCAAGCGGTTGATGTTGTTTTTATCGACTTTAGTAAGGCATTCCACCGTGTGTCCCACCGCCGATTTCTGGTCAAGCTGGAGGGTCTAGGTATTCAAAGGTGTCTTCTTAAGTGGATCGAGGCATTCATTTCAGGGCGGTCAAACCGTGTAAAGGTGAATGGCGTTTTATCTTCAGAGGCGATAGCGAGCTCAGGAGTGCTACATGGATCTGTTCTCGGCTTGTTGTTATTCAAGATTTTTGTGAGCGACATTCCAGGCGCGGTAGCCATCGATTGTATTTTATTCGCGGATGATCTGAAACGGTGTGCCTCTGTCAGTTCCCGCGATGTCCACGAGCAACTGCAACAAACAGTTGATGACGTAGTCAAATAGACAAATCACAGGTCACTGCCTATAAACGAGGACAAGTCAGTCGACATGAGCATAAGCTCCGGTGACACGCCTGGGGAATCCTATCTGGGAAGTAAGCCTATTAGATCGAAGACAGTCAAAAAAGACTTAGGGATCCTGGTTATAAATTCCTTATAGTCGAAGGCGGACACTTGTCGAAGAATCGGCAGCACTACCAGGATGCTCTAGGCCATTCGGCGTTCATTTCTAGTCATTACCCGCATATGTTTCAGACGCTCTTCTCGGCGTACCTCCGTCCTCTGTTAGAATATGTGCTACCCGTTGCATTCCCTTAGTCTGAAGGCGAACGTGACTCCTTGGGTGGGGTGAAAGGGAGGATGACTAAGATGGTTCTTGGTATGCGTCACCTCGCGTACGAGGATAGACCGCTTACTGAAACCTTGCCCCTTAGAAATTCAGAGGCAAATTGTTTGGTTTGCTGCTGACACACCGCATCTCTCGGGGCGACGAGTTCCTTCTATTTTCCGATTAATATGTGAACCGAAAACTCGTGGACATGTTCTTAAGTTGCGGAAGCCTAGAAGGCTTAAGCTGAGTAATGCGAGCACGCTTTTTACGCGGGTGGTGAACACTTTGTGCTCGCTCCCGAACGAGCTACTCTCTCTACCATCTGTACTGCTATTCAAGACCGCGTGTGATTAGCATTTGTTGATACGGAGGGACGTGATCCTCGAAGTGTTGCAGTGATGGTCCTCTACCCTCATTATTAGTAGAAGTCAACTATGTTTATTGTTGTGAAGAGGCTCAAACGGAATTGTATCCCTTCTTCTTTCGATCCAGAAGAAGAAGAAGAAATAGATTGTTTTCTTCTAATGAAATGGATTTTTACAATTTAATGGATTCCTTATGATTCGGCATTTTGAACATTGGTATCAGACGTGCAATGAATTTTTTTGTGAGCAGACAATTGGGGATCCACCAGATTACCAGCTTCACAACATCTCGTTTGTGAGTATCGAG
>JACCGJ010022149.1:0-27695 GCA_013407085.1 Atriophallophorus winterbourni
TTCCCTCGATGCTTGCCTTAATCAACAATTTGTACATACTTTTCACTCATTAACTTGGAAGTTATCGTTTTGTTCCGATAATCGATATTGCCATATCGATCTATCGATTTCTTCTTGTCCGATTCACTCAGACTATTGATCTTCCGTTTCGTTAACTGAGTTCTCGTTACTCACCCTTTGTATAGCATTCTGTAAATAATCATTAATTAACAATACAATTTCCTCCGCGCGCGTTCGTCTTCTGCTTTGTTCGCTGGTGCTGTATTGCTGCGTGTTTGTGAATCACGACGATTAACAGCAAAATTGACGTGTCGCCACATTTTCAGCTTCGCTAATTACTATTGCCGATCAACGCGACAAACCGGAGTTCGGAACTGGAATATTTTTGTGTGTGGATATTTGCATCGGACATTGAATGTTCACTTTTTGTGAGTTCGTTCTTTGTCTATTTTTACTATGACATTTTCCTGTTATATTTTTTGCATTTATCCACCACAAAATTGGTGAGCCCGAGCACTACACACTTAGTAAGCCCGTATTCCATTTTTCGCTCAGAACTCCCGTCATTTTTTTCAATTTTGCTATAATGTCGTCTGAACCTAGCGAATCGCAAATGAACGTTATCAGCTGTAACACGCCAGCATTTGACCCTGCCAACCCGCACGTGTGGTTCATCCAAATAGAAGGTATGTTTCGTTTCAGACGGATCACGAAACAAGAGGTCATGTTCTCTTTCGTTCAATCACAATTACCGTCGTACATCGCGAAAGAAGTATTAGATGTTCTTGACCCCATGCCCTCTATTTCGCCTTACGACACACTGAAGGCCGCTGTGCTCAAGCGTACTATGGCCTCCGACGAAGCCAGGCTTAAACAACTGCTGGCTGGTGTAGAACTGGGCGATAGAACCCCTTCACAGCTGTTACGCCACATGCGTTCCCTGGTGGGCAACACAAAGTTAGACGATTCCGTCCTACAGCAACTTTGGCTCAACTGCCTGCCACACAGCACCACCGCCATCCTCGCCGTGTCGGTCGATAAGGTCTGCCTCGACACACTGGCCGAATTAGCAGATAAAATCCACGAAAATTTAGGCGGAACCAACGCTAATCAGGCAACCAAAGCGAGTTACGTAGCAGAGCTAGAAACTTCTTTAGCAACGTTGACCAAAGAGCTCTCATCACTACAGCTCACGATCGCTAACATGGAACGTTCTAAGCACTCCCGATCATTACTTCGTCATCGTTCCAGAAGTAGAAGCCGCTCTCGCACTCGCGATAACAACTGGTTTTGCTATTACCACCGCCGTTTCGGAGACGCCGCGCGTAACTGCCATCCAGGCTGTAAACACCCTAACGCACACAAAGTCGGGAAACCGGGTTGCCAGTCAGTAATGGCGACGGCTGCTCCTGGCAAACCCCACAGTCGCCTCCTGTACGTATATGATGCGTCGAATAAACTTAACTTTCTCGTGGACACTGGTGCCGAAGTCAGCGTTATACCGCGTAGCCGCGAAAAACGTGACTTACGTCCATCAGGCATCACACTGCAGGCGGCTAACGAATCGAAAATTTTGACTTACGGTGAGAAACTTTTGAAACTCGACCTCGGACTTAGACGTGAATTCCATTTCGTCTGCTTGATAGCCGATGTTCAGAAACCTATCATCGGTATCGATTTTTTGACGAAATACGGTCTCGTAGTCGATCTCCGACACCGACGGCTACATGACAATACTACGTCATTGAACGTGTCCGGCAAACTATGTTCTATCATCTCACCCAGTCCTCGCATATTCGTGCCCAACAGTGCCACATACAGCGACATCTTGCGTGAATTCCCGAACTTGACACGCGTATCGTCATACTCGGAGACTCCCACCCACGATGTTCAACATCACATCGTTACTAAAGGGCCTCCTGTTTTTGCCAAAGCTCGAAGGCTGCCTCCGGAAAAACTTAAAGCAGCAAAATGTGAATTCGAACATATGGCTGCATTGGGCATAATTAGACCGTCAACTAGCCCGTGGGCATCGCCGTTACACATGGTCGCCAAAAAGAACGGCGATTGGAGACCTTGTGGAGATTATCGTGTGTTGAATAGCGTTACCCAACCCGACCGCTACCCTATTCCGCACATTCACGATTTCTCACTTAGCCTTCACGGAAAATCAGTTTTCTCTAAACTAGATCTCGTACGTGCATACCACCAGATCCCCATGGCCCCTGACGATATTGCTAAGACTGCTGTAATTACGCCATTTGGTCTTTTCGAATTCCTTCGCATGCCCTTTGGTTTGCGCAACGCAGCACAGTCTTTTCAACGGTTCATGGATCAGATTCTTCGTGGTCTTGATTTCGTCTCCGTGTATATCGACGACGTATTAGTAGCTAGCTCATCACACGAAGAGCATGCACGACACCTCCGTGAAGTCTTTCAACGCTTCGCCCAATACGGCGTTACTATCAATCCCGACAAATGCGTTTTTGGCCAGTCGACCATTGATTTTCTCGGCCATAGGATTGACAGTACTGGAATAAGCCCACTGCCTGAAAAGACACGGTCCATACTCGAATACCCAATGCCACAATCAATCAAAATTTTACGCCGTTTCCTAGGCGTCGTTAACTACTATGGACGATTTATCCCCAACGCCGCTAAAATACTTCAGCCGCTAACTGACATGCTTAAAGGAAATCCCAAAAAGTTGACGATTACAACCGCTGCAGAATCCGCATTCGTCGAGGTTAAAGAACTTTTGAGCAACGCTTCCGCTCTGAGTCACTTAAAAACCGACGATAACGCACATTTAGTCCTGAAAACCGACGCATCACAAGTCGCAGTCGGTGCCGTACTGCAGCAAGAAGTAAACGGAGAGATACATCCACTGTCCTTTTTCTCACGGAAGTTACAACCAGCCCAGACTAGGTATAGCACTTTTGGACGCGAACTTCTCGCCATTTACCTAGCTATTAAACACTTCCGTCACCTACTCGAGGGACGCACCTTTACTGTGTTCACTGATCACAAGCCAATTGTTTATGCGTTCCGTTCTCCGACAGACCGAAACTCTCCAAGAGAAATTCGTCAACTTGACTTCATCGCGCAGTTCACTACAGATATTAGACATATCGATGGTGACCGCAACATAGTCGCTGATGCCTTATCGCGTTGCACTATCCAACAGATAAGCAACTCAGTACTCGATCTCAGAGAACTGGCCAGTCATCAGGAAAACGACTCTGAATTTTTCGAAATTGTCGCAAATAAGTCACTCAATTTTGCCCTTTTGCCGCTGCTTGATTGCGACGCCAATATCCACTGTGACATATCGACCGGCAAGCCGAGACCTTTCGTCCCGCAAACATATCGCCGGCAGATCTTCGATCACTTTCACGGATTGTCACATCCGAGTATTCGTTCAACTGTGAAAATCATAACAGAACGATTCATTTGGCAAAATATGCAACGTGAAATCCGTCATTGGGCCAAACACTGTGTAGCTTTCCAAAGCACAAATTTCATCGACATATCCGTGCCCCTTTCAGCACATTCCCTGTACCCGACGGTCGATTCAAGCATATCCACCTGGATATTGTTGGTTCTTTACCCGTTTCCCGAACTTATAGCTATATCTTGCGTTGATAGATACCGTCGCTGGCCTATAGCTGTCCCAGTTCGTGACACCTCCACAGATACCATCGCACGAACATTCGTCGATTCATGGATATCCGTTTTTGGTGTACATGCTACTATCACCACCGACAGAGGATCGCAATTCACAAGCGCTTTGTTCCGTGAACTAAACCGTTAAGAAGGATGTGATCATGTGCGTACTACTGCATATAATCCTACAGCCAACGGTCTAGTCGAACGTTTTCGTCGTCAATTTAAAGCTGGTATTACCGCTTGTTCTGGAACAGAGTGGTCTGAATGTCTTCCTACCATACTTCTCGGTATTAGAAACACCGTTAAAGAAGATATCGGTTGTTGCCCCTCAGAATCGGTATTTGGTACCACACTGAGACTGCCTGGCGAGATGATACTGGATACCCGCACTACCGGTGAAATCGACCCAGGATCTTACTGCTCGAGACTCAGGAAACACTTCCAGGCCATCAAACCAGTACCGACCCGCGTCGCTGACCGCCCTTCATTCATCCACAACGACCTCAAAAATTGCCCCTATATCTTCGTTCGAGTTGATGCTGTCAGAAAGCCATAACAAACCCTGTACGAAGGACCATTTAAAGTAATCGACCGCAAACCCAAATATTTCGTTTTGTTACGCAACGGCGTTGAAGACACAGTCAGCATAGATCGCTTGAAACCTGCATACATCGAGGAAAAACCGTCACAAGAACCTGATACCTACGCCCTCACCTACACAACCTATGAATAACAATGACGTTACATCCAAGCGACCCTCACCTATCGAACATATGGCTGCATTGGGCATAATTAGACCGTCAACCAGTCCGTGGGCATCGCCGTTACATATGGTCGCCAAGAAGAACGGCATTGGAGACCTTGCGGAGATTATCGTGCGTTGAATAGCGTTACTCAACCCGACCGCTACCCTATTCCGCACATACACGATTTCTCACTTAGCCTTCACGGAAAATCAGTTTTCTCTAAACTAGATCTCGTACGTGCATACCACCAGATCCCCATGGCCCCTGACGATATTGCTAAGACTGCTGTAATTACGCCATTTGGTCTTTTCGAATTCCTTCGCATGCCTTTCGGTTTGCGCAACGCAGCACAGACATTTCAACGGCTCATGGATCAGATTTTTCGTGGTCTTGATTTCGTCTTCGTGTATATCGACGACGTATTAGTAGCTAGCTCATCACACGAGGAGCATGTACGACACCTCCGTGAAGTCTTCCAACGCTTCGCCCAATACGGCGTTACTATCAATCCCGACAAATGCGTTTTTGGCCAGTCGACCATTGATTTTCTCGGCCATAGGATTGACAGTAATGGAATAAGCCCACTGCCCGAAAAGGCACGGTCCATACTCGAATACCCAATGCCACAATCAATCAAAAGCTTACGCCGTTTCCTAGGCGTCGTTAACTACTATGGACGATTTATCCCCAACGCCGCTAAAATACTTCAACCGCTAACTGACATGCTTAAAGGAAATCCCAAAAAGTTGACGATTACAACCGCTGCAGAATCCGCATTCGTCGAGGTTAAAGAACTTTTGAGCAACGCTTCCGCTCTGAGTCACTTAAAAACCGACGATAACGCACATTTGGTCCTGAAAACCGACGCATCACAAGTCGCAGTCGGAGCCGTACTGCAGCAAGAAGTAAGCGGAGAGATACAAACACTGTCCTTTTTCTCACGGAAGTTACAACCAGCCCAGACTAGGTATAGCACTTTTGGACGCGAACTTCTCGCCATTTACCTAGCTATTAAACACTTCCGTCACCTACTTGAGGGACGCATCTTTACTGTGTTCACTGATCACAAGCCAATCGTTTATGCGTTCCGTTCTCCGAAGGACCGAAACTCTCCAAGAGAAATTCGTCAACTTGACTTCATCGCGCAGTTCACTACAGATATTAGACATATCGATGGTGACCGCAACATAGTCGCTGATGCCTTATCGCGTTGCACTATCCAACAGATAAGCAACTCAGTACTCGATCTCAGAGAACTGGCCAGTCATCAGGAAAACGACTCTGAATTTTCCGAAATTGTCGCAAATAAGTCACTCAAATTTGGCCCTTTGTCGCTGCTTGATTGCGACGCCAAGATCCACTGTGACATATTGACCGGCAAGTCGAGACCTTTCGTCCCGCAAACATATCGCCGGAAGATCTTCGATCACTTTCACGGATTGTCACATCCGAGTATTCGTTCAACTGTGAAAATCATAACAGAAAGATTCATTTGGCAAAATATGCAACGTGAAATCCGTCATTTGGCCAAACACTGTGTAGCTTGCCAACGCAGCAAAATTCATCGACATATCCGTGCCACTTTCAGTACATTCCGTGTACCCGACGGTCGATTCAAGCATATCCACATGGATATTGTTGGTCCTTTACCCGTTTCCCGAACTTATAGCTATATCTTGACATGCGTTGATAGATACACTCGCTGGCCTATAGCTGTCCCAGTTCGTGACACCTCCACAGATAGCATCGCACGAACATTCGTCGTGGATAGCCATTTTTAGTGTACCCGCTACTATTACCACCGACAGAGGATCGCCATTCACAAGCGCATTGTTTCGTGAACAAAACCGTTTACTAGGATGTGATCATGTGCGTACTACTGCATATCATCCTACAGCCAACGGTCTAGTCGAACGTTTTCATCGTCAATTGAAAGCTGCTATTACCGCTTGTTCTGGAACAGAGTGGTCTGAATGTCTTCCTATCATACTTCTCGGTATGAGAAACACCGTTAAAGAAGACATCGGTTGTTGCCCCTCAGAATTGGTATTTGGTACAACACTGAGACTGCCTGGCGAGATGATACTGGATACCCGCACTACTGGTGAAATCGACCCAGGATCTTACTGCTCGAGACTCAGGAAAAAGTTCCAGGCCATCAAACCAGTACCGACCAGCGTCGCTGACCGCCCTTCATTCATCCACAACCACCTAAAAAATTGCCCCTATGTCTTCGTTCGAGTTGATGCTGTCAGAAAGCCATTACAAACCCCGTACGAAGGACCATTTAAAGTAATCGACCGCAAACCCAAATATTTCGTTTTGTTACGCAACGGCGTTGAAGACACAGTCAGCATAGATCGCTTAAAACCTGCATACATCGAGGAAAAACCGTCACAAGAAGCTACCCCTGCGACCCCACCTACACAACCTATGAATAACAATGACGTTACATCCAAGCGACCCTCACCTATCCTGTCTACCCCTTCATCTCGTCAAACACGTGCCGGCCGTAGAGTGAGGTTCCCCGCAAGACTAGTTGAATACATACCTTGGACGGTGTATCGAGCGTTCATCCGTTGACTCACGCGCTAGGGGGGAGTTCTGTAGCAACCTGTAATTTCACTTTCTTTCCAATTGTATTTTCGTTTCCCTCGATGCTTGCTGTAATCAACAATTTGTACATATTTATCTTTGTATCATTCCCACTCATTAACTTAGAAGTTATCGTTTTGTTCCGATAATCGATATTGCCATATCGATCTATCTATTTCTTCTTGTCCTATTCACTCATAGACTATTGATCTTCTGTTTCGTTAAATGAGTTGTCGTTACTCATCCTTTGTATCGCATTCTGTAAATAATCATTAATTAACAATATACTTTGGTCTGCGCGTCTCCTGGTTCTGCTATTGTTCGTGGTGCTGCACAGCTGGTTGTTCGTGAATCGAGACGGTTAACGGCAAGATTAACGTGTCACCGGATCTTCAAGCTTTACGAATTATTCGTCCCTGATTGACGTGACACAGGAGTTTTGAAGTCGAATCAATTTGTATGTGTGTGGATAATTGCACCGGACAATGAACCGTCACTTTTCGTCAGTTCCTCCATTCGTCCTGCATTCAATATAACATTCACTGTTATACCTTGCACATATCCACAACACGTCAGAGGTTGTTGGAAAACAAGACACTGGATGTACAGATTGCTTTTGACAAGGCAAAGTCCCTCGATTTGGCCGAAAGACAATCCCTTTCGTTAATCCAGCCTGCAGCTAGTAATTACGATGCTGCTGCAATCGATGCGTCTCATGCCACTACAATTTAACTCCGTTCAATTCTTAGACAACTCTGGTTACCACACGTTTTAGTTGTTTCTTTTGCGGTTACGATCGACATCCACGCTCGAAATGCCAGCTAGGGATGCATAGTGCAAATCATGTGACAAGAAAGGTCATTTCCAAAAAGTATGTCGTTCAACAAACAAGACCAAACACACTGTCCCGGTAATTCTTATTCTCACCTATACGATTAGCAACGCTTCTGCGCCGGCCAGTCTTAATAAAGCAATTACCGGAGTTGTCGTCAGCGGTATAGCTTTACAGGCACTGGTTAACACGGGTAGCTCTGAAAGTTACATCTCCGAAAGTATCGTCTGTCGAAACGGTTGTCCTATCCTGGAATCGAAAAACCAAATTGTGTTGGCTTCTATGTCGATGATAAGCAATACGAAAGGTCATTGTTTCGTATCCCTCGTCCACAAAAGTACTCGTTACAGCAATGTACAACTCTCTATAATTCCTGATCTATGTACCGATGTGTTGCTGGGACATGATTTTCTTCAGCGCCATCGAGCAGTTGAAATACCATTCGAAGGAATCCAAGCGCCGTTTTTTATGTTGTTTATCCGTTACTACATTAACTACTGTCCCACTTTTCCCTCATCTGGACCCTCATCGTCCGATATGCACCAAGTCCAGAAGATACAATGATAACGACGAGATTTTCATTCGAGCTGAAGTTGCCAAGCTATTAAATGAGGGAATAATGGAACCTTCCCAGTCGCCTTGGCGCGCCCAGGTGTTGGTCACAACAAAAGTACGACAGAAGAAACGCATGGTCATTGGCTATAGCCAAACTATCAACCGATTCACATATCTGTACGCCCACCCCCATCAGCGAATGGATGACATGATCGAAATGATTTCACAGTTTGGTGTTTTAGCAACTTAGACTTGCAGAGCGCATATCACCAAATTCATGTTAAGGAGTATGAGCGCCGGTGCACTGCATTTGAAACACGTGGTAACCTCTAACAATTCCGGGGTATTCCATTTGGCGTAACCAACAGAGTTGCATGCATCCGGCGGGCTATGGACGAGTTGATACGCAAGTAATCTCTACGGGGAACGTATGTCTACGTCGATAACATAAACGTCTGTGGGAAAAATAAGCATGATCATGATGTTAACTTGAGAAAATTTATGCAAGCAGTGCATCTATACGAACGCAAACAGCCTGATTAATAAGCTGCACGAACTCTCCGAGATTTGTGATGAAACGAACCCAGACATAGTTGCCATAACAGAAACGTGGTTCACTACCTCGTTTTCTGATCTAGAACTCTCTTTACCAAGCATGTCTTTATTTCGACGTGACCGTTTGAGTGATGGCGGAGGAGCAGCACTCTACTGCAAACAATCATTTATTTGCAGAGTTATGAATGACCAAAATCTGTATATACCCGACACGCTTTGGTGTTCTATAACTCTTACTTCTGGTGACCAGTGCGTTATTGGAGTGATTTACCGTTCTCCAACCGCGAACCTCGACCTGAACAATAAACTGATTACTGCTTTGCACTATGTAACAACGCGATACAACACTCAAATTTTGATAATGGGAGACTTCAACCTTCCCCAGCTATATAACCGCGATGATCATCCACCAGAGACATTTGAACACGAACTTCGAGCAGTCTTGGATTACACACCCCTCTATAACCACGTTAACGGATTTACTCGTATGAGGGAGCTGACAGGCCGTCTACCTTGGACTTGATACTTACATCTGATCCTACCGCTGTAGAAACTATCATCTATAAACCGCCGATCGGACGGAGCGACCACGTTGTCCTAGAATTCTGCTACGTTTGTAGTGCTAGGCGCAAATTTGACGGAATGAAATGCTTCAGAAAGGTAAACTACCGTACCCTTTGTGCAGAGCTTCAAAGCATTAGTCTCATACAGTTGGATTACTCCGATCCAGACAGTCATTGGCGCTCTCTAATACAACACCTGAAATTTATATTGGAGAAACATTCAAACCTCGTCCCGAAGAAAAATTCTCGACGTAACAAATTTAAGCTACGTAGCAGGACCAAAACGTGGATGCAGCAAAGGGCAATAGCATGGGAGTTTCATAAGACTACAAATACAGCTGATTCTTGGATGCAATTTACACGACTGTGAAATAAAGTTATCAGCTTGATTCGAGACGATAAACAAGCTTTTCAATCGCAATTGATTTCACAGATGCATTGGAATCCAAAGCTTTTATATCGACTTGTAAACGACAGAACAAATATCAAACCAGGTGTCTTTGCCCTAAGAACTTCATCCGGCTTCACTGAATCCGTTGAACAAACCGCTGATTTGTTAGCAGAATTTTATGCTGGAGTATTTGCACCGAAATCCACAGAGCACGAACAGGAACCAAGCATTCGTTATGATCGTCCCACTCTGAGTGAAATAATAATTACTCCGATGGTGGTTGCGCAGCACTTAAGAAAGTTAAACGCAAAGAAATCTCCGGGACCAGACGAAATTTCACCGAAGCTCCTCAAAAGCTGTCATGCGCAGCTCTCGGAACCTTTATCTCGTTTGTTTAACGAATTGCTTCAAGTTGGAATGGTACCAATTGATTGGAAGCTGGGACTAATTACACCAATTTACAAAAGTGGATGTCGTTCTGAAGTGAAAAATTACAGGCCTGTGACATTGTTGTCTTCGGTTTCGAAGGTTTTTGAGCGCATAATCACTGCAGAAGTAGTGCGCCACCTGGAATCGAACGGACTCTTGACAATTGCCCAACATGGATTTCGCAGAAATCGCTCTTGTCTAACTAATTTGCTGACATGTTTGGACGACTGGACTAGTGTAGTGGACGCTGGAGGCAGTATTCATGCATGCTACCTTGACATTTCTAAAGCTTTTGACAGAGTTGATCACAACTTACTGCTGAACAAGCTAAAGAAACACGGTATTGCTGGAGGACTATATGACTTGCTGCGAGACTATCTCAGCAAAAGACATATACGGGTTCGAGTTGACGGTATATTATCGAAGGAAATCGACGTCACTAGCGGTGTTCCACAGGGATCCGTGCTTGGACCGATACTGTTTCTGATCTATATGAATGACCTGCCAACACCACGCGGCAGTAAGATGGTTCTGTTCGCAGATGACATAAAAATATGGAAAAAAATCAGCAATGCCGAGGATTGCAGTGTGCTTCAAAGTGACTTGGATGCTGTGCAAATGTGGTTATCTGAAAATAAACTACCGCTAAACATGCAGAAGTCTCAAATCATGCACATTGGTCGTGTGCTAAGCTTTTCTCATTCATACAAGCTTGGCAACAATATCCTAGGGTACACCAAAATAGAAAAAGACCTGGGTGTCTGGATATGCGGTAGCCTGAAAAATGGTCTACAATGCGAAACCGTTTACAATCGCGCGTCTCGGATGCTCGGTGTGTTAAGGCGGATATTCGGACGTTTTCCCCAGAGCTGTTTTTCTCTGATGATGAACACGTACATACACCCGCTTACTGATTACGCTTCACAAGCCTGGACCCCATGGCTTCAAAAAGACATTTCACTATTAGATCGCATATATCACAGAGCCTCAAAGTTGGTCATTGGGCTCGAAAACCTACCATTCGTTGACCGGCTAAGTAAACTGAAGCTGACGACACTTGCACAAAGGAGACTGCGAGCCGACCTCCTCCTCACATTCAAAATCCTTAACAGTGTTTCCCACCCTTTGGATATACTATTACACCGACGAACATCCAGCAACAACCGCGGTCACAACTGCAAGTTGGAAATACCCCACTCCGATCAGAACTGCCGCAGGTATTTTTATTCTGTGCGAATTTGTTTCGCTTGAAATTCTCTGCCAGCCAATTTGGTAAGCTCAAAAACCAAACAATTCTATAGAGAAAGATGTATACAACTGAAACTCGATCCCCTATGGTTTCGCAGGCTCTAGCATAACCTCATATTATTCTTTAAAGTACTCTGAACGGATAATATGGAAATTCTTTCGAATATTCATATACAGCATGATTTTAAATATAGCTCGAAAAACAGTGAAAAAACCATTAGATTACCAAGGTTTCGTACTAAAGTAAGGAACAGTTTCTTCTTGACTAAATATGCTAAACTGTGGAATGTTCTTCCAAAATATATAAGACTCAGTTCCTCTTTAAATGAATTCAAATCAAATATAGCTTCATTTCTTACCATAGAAAAAATTCGCAATCTTCTTAATTGAATGTTCTACCTGTAGAATTTATAGATAATGGATATCTCACGTAATGATATTAATAAACGTTCATAACGTTCGGAACAACATTCTCTCGCTTCTGAGTTTTTTCTCCACAACAAAATTCTCAATCCGCACCAATATGAAACTGGCCCCCAGACCTCAAACTAGTGAAATAAATCACCTTCGCCTAGCGACAAGAAAACGGTTCATTCAGGAAAGATCAATCTATTTAAACAATCAAAATGAAAAAGTTTGGAACATCAACAATAGAGATTCTTCGCGCATCTTCGATGGACCTTATCCGTTGATCATCAGTGTTGCCGAAAACATTCTAGACTTTTCCTCGCAATACCTGTGTTTTCGTACTATATCAGATCACGTACCGATTACCTGAAAACAACTTCAAATACCGTTACCTTTATATTTATTGAACGTTAATATCCGCTGAAACAAATGACTTTGAACAAATTGTTTTTGCAAATGTACACACTATAATCTAATTGTACAAAGCTTTTGGAAATTATTGACCATTTTTACCATGCCTTGGATTTCCAAGAATTAAAATTATTCATTTATTTATTTATTTATTTATTTAAACACGGCTTGTTGAATTCAACAGAAAAAGATTCTATATGTTATAGCGGTCCCGAAAATGTCAGCGACGACAAATTTTGGACGCGCACAAGATTTCCACGTTGATGAGGAAAATTATAACTTCCGAATTATTTGACGGTAGGGTGTTTCATTAGAAACAAGCGCACACCGAATAGAAGAACCTACATCAGTTCCGGTGAGAATGTGGAATATCAAATGCTAGTGGGTGAATATGTGTGGTATGGCTTGATCGAAGGCGAAATAGATGTAGCGGAGGGTGCATCTTTGAGTTCATTATTTTATAAGTTACGTTTAGATCAAATCAAACCCGTCTACGAAGCAATGTATCCAAATTGAAATGAAATATTCGATCCTTATATGCTGGGTTGCAGAGACAGCTAACCATTTTAATTGCTCTGTGATTAATCCACTCAAGTAGCTTGATGTCTTTTCGTAACCATGGTGGCCAAGCTTGCACTGAATAATCCATCACTGGGTTAGTATACGTATTTATGAGCATGGGAAATGTTTCACAGAGAAAATGTGCTTGAATACGCAGAAGCATAACTAGCATGCGTCTAGCTCGGTTGTACGCTGCTTCGCAATGCATGCCATTCTTAAGACTTCCACTAATCCATACGCTGAGGTCCTATTCTTTTGTTGTCCACTGCAGTTGTTTCGATCCAAGTTTATATGGGAATGGAAAATCTTCAACTATTTGCAACATTTTGCACTTTTAGACGTTGAATAGAAGCTTGTTTCGCTCGGACCAGCTGTTCAATATATCCAAAACGCTCTATAGCGCAAACAGTCTATGGTAGACTTGATTCACATTTAACGATTAACATAATCCGCAAAGAGAACCATTTTGGCTGTGACAATTTTTTAAAAGTCGTTGATGTAGACCAAAAAGAGAACCGAGCCACGTACTAAACCTTGTGGGCCACCGCTAGTGGCTTCCACTTCCCTAGGCATCACAAAATCGATACGTACAGTTGCCTTGTAATCAGAAAGGTAGCTTCTCAACTAGGTAAGAAGGCCTTCATTAATACGGACATCGTGCAGCTTGCTAAGTAGTATAGAATGGTTCACATGATAAAACGCCTTTGATATGTTCAAATAACACGCATGCTTGCAACATCATCATCCAGTGTCTGTGTTCAGTCGTCTATTTTCTCCAGCAGTTTACTCAAGCAAGAACGAGACAACTGGACAATTAGTTTTGGGTTTCCAGATGACTCACAATTTTTCACACAGTTCGCTCCCTAACGTTTGTGATCACTGGAAGGAGTGTAACAGGGCGGTAATTTTCTGGGTCAGAACGAGTTTCGCCTTTGTAGATGGGTGCAATGATCCTCTCTCCCAGTCATTCGGTACAACACACTTTCTCAAAGAGTGATTATATAAATCACAAAGTGGTTTCTAACAATTGACTGTCGCATAACTTCAGGATTACAGGTGTGTATCCGTCAGCTTCCGGGAAGTGTCTCAGGCAGTGTCGAGCTTATATCCCTCATTAAATACAGCTGGTAACGT
The DNA here is from genome assembly GCA_013407085.1 of Atriophallophorus winterbourni. Classification (NCBI taxonomy): domain Eukaryota; kingdom Metazoa; phylum Platyhelminthes; class Trematoda; order Plagiorchiida; family Microphallidae; genus Atriophallophorus; species Atriophallophorus winterbourni. Next base: position 14,098 of record JACCGJ010022149.1, read on the forward strand.
TGTTCAATGTCGTGAGTTCTTCTACTTGAGAGAAGTGTCCCGGATGTCTCTGACACATTAGTGAAGATTACATTGAGATTCATCAAATTTGATTTTATTCCAGTATTAGTTTTGGAGGTAGAGGAATTCGGCTGATAGACAGTCAGTAGACGCACCTACGACGTATAAGGCTGACTAACATCTCAGTCGCAGCTAGCGTTCGCATTACTAAACTGTTTAGCCTACCGCAAATCCTCTTTAATTAACGGAGCATGTTGTGGGGGGAGGAAATTGCGTAGCGTTTAATTTATTTTCATTTTTAGTGAGCTATTGTGGTTAATTTCTACCGGCTTTCATGTTTCCTGGAATTTTTGAGAACAGTTCTTCAAGTATTTCATTCGATGTTCGACGTTTTTTATTTGTGATAGATTAAGTTCGGCGCCGATTAACGGCTTTGTTTTACAGACGTTGCACACATATGAGACACCTGGAAGCTCAGCATTATTAATAAAACACAGCTGAGTTATAGTCAAAACTATATCGCAATTAGTGTGTAACATAGTAGAGCACATATAACACATGAATACTTTTTATTTCACACTTACCCACTTTTTGAAAATTTGACACAAATCACGCGTAATTTCCTTAGGTCCTGACATACGATAGCAAGTGAGGTCAATGTCGTCTGATCGTTGAACGTCAGCTTCAATAGCTTGCACGGAAACACCTAGAATAAGCAAGTGACGAGTGATGTGCAAAAGTATCAGAGCACAAAATTATACGTCCACTCATTAACGTGTTCACTTTAAATGTCATCAAGTTTAGCGTTCTTGCTTCCCTCGTTTTTTATATTTAATAATGATGCGCCAAACCTTGTGAAAAACTTAAAGCTACATCTTTGTGAATGATATTACACCTGTCTCATCTTTCCCGCCATAGATGTTTATTTATCTATAGACTCCCTCAACTATAATCTTTCAACCCTTTTTAAGTTTGGGCTCACTATTTTGATTAGAATTCTCAGCTCTGAATATGCAATTCATGGGTACACGCTGCTTAATACCCCCTGGTAGTATTATTCTCAACAATTTAGCCTACTTTCACATTGCTAGGCGTGATTGAGTATTCTAAGATATCCTTCAACCCCGAATTAGCAAAATCCTGTTAGGTTACTCTAATTCTTTATCTTATCAAGTAAGATGCAATTTACTAGTCATAGACCCACTATTGTTACGTCAAATTCGTCTTAATCTTTTTTTATCTTCCAAATCATTACGTAGCACAAAGTTAAGCTTAAGTCTACAATGCGCTTTCAAGAGTGCTGTCATTATTTACGACGTAACCGAACGAGACTTTCGCATATTCCCCTTACTCACACTACAGTTTGACTCAACTTCTTTTTAATTAGTTATGCACAGATTTCGAATTCTCTCCCACTTCATTTTCGCACATGCACATCTACATGTAAATTTAAAGCACCCGTAGAATCTCTTACTGCTCCATCGCTATGCGTAATTGTCAAAGTAAACACTACTGTAGACAGTGTATTTGTCATCGTACTACTGGGTATTGAACAATTGTAATGTATTTTTACATTACCTCATGCATATAATTGTTAGGTTAACAAGGGCCTAGGAACGTTGCATTAAAACCCGTGACTTGTAGCACATTTACCTATATTTATTGTGCCTCCATATGTGTATTCTTGTTCCTTTCCCCCTTTTTCTCAAAGATAATTACACCCGTTTTCTTAATCCAGGTCTAGTGTAAAAAAATTTATCTAAACAAAATTCGAATTATAAAGAACCATTTTTATGATGATCTATTTATAACTTTTCTGTTGTGTCAGGTAGCCTAGGGTCTAGGCATGTCTCATCGAGGCCTGCGACTTGTGTCACATTTGCCTATATTTATTGTACCTCATTTAGTATATATATATATATATATATATATATATATATATATATATATTAGTATAATTATTCTAATTTACACAATTCAATGTTTGTGGTCAACAAATTGCCATACAAAATTTATAATCAACAGAAAGTAATTTTAAGATCATCTATTTACAGCTGTTCATAAGGGTCAGGTTGCCTATTGTTCCTGAACATCAACATAACTTAATTATTCTTCCATGACTGCGCTTAACTTTTTTTAAATTTTTTATCTCGTTGACCTCTCACCTTGCCGGTGAAGATCATGTTTCGTCATTTTCCAGTAAATCTTCCTCAGAAATTGCAGTTATACTTACTTCAATATTTTAACAGTTATGTCCGGCGTCAGCGAACTGATCTTGCCTTTAATGCCCTAAAAATCGTAGCAGTTTATCCTTTTACTCAAATAAACCTAACCCCATTCGAGCTTGTTCCTTCAGTTTCTATTTTGCAATACCCACTGAATAATATAAAACAATTTCAATATTTATAATAATGATGATTATTTATTGTTCTACGGCATAACATTATAATCCTTCGCTTTATTTTCGTCGTACATTTGTTCTCCTCATCGACATGCACTCCTCTTATTCTCTGGTTTGGATACTCGATCTGAATAAAGCCTGTTTATTAATGAATATTCAAGAACAATTTTCCGACCAATGCTGCATATATCCTGATGTACCATGGTGGAACGGAAGGGTAGCTTAAATGCTGGGGAAAACACGTTATCACGAAGTATATTTCTACTTAGCGTACCACGAAATACTTATCGAGAATCAATTCAGGAAATCGTAGAGCATGATTTCAAGCAGTGGCGCTACATTGCGTGTTAATTTGATATTTCTAATGCAGTTGTTATGGACACTTTCCGAGTTACTTTTCGCCAAAATATAAAGGGGTGGACCGAAACACTGAGGATTACGACGTTAATCAGCGCTATGTCCAAAATAGTAAGGTCGGGATGGAAAAAGTAAAGCGAACATAACCTAAGGATGTGCGACTTAGCCTAATTATAAGTAAAACACTCCATTTTCTAGAAACAACCATCCAAATGGAAGAAATCAATACATAAAAACGTCGTAGGCCTGGCTCAAATCGAGTTGGGCCGAGCAATTCACACCAAAATCTAATTGTTGAATTAGGCGGTCGGCAACCAATAAAAAGCTCACATTTTTATCATCCCAGTCATAGACTATTCAGTGGGATCCCGCAGCACACTGTTTAACGCCTTATCACTTACCACCTGATTCATTACTACATAGATCAGTATCAATCAAATCTGTTTATACAAATGCTCAATGTTTAGTCAACAAGTTGTGCAACTTATAAATATATGTGTAGACAATTCCCCTGATCATATTCCTGTGACTGAAACTTGGTATCAACCAAGTATGACCGACAGTGAACTTTCCTTTCTTAATATGACACTGCTACGCCGTAAACGTGAAGGCGTTAAATATGGGGTTGCGTTGTTTTGTCACAAGCGACTTAAGATAAACATCATCTCAGATACTGAGCTTTCACCCGCTGTCACGCTGTGATACTCACTTGACCTTGAATCTCGTGGAAACTGTACAATCAAGATCATATACCGCTCAATATCATCGACCGCAGATCAAAACGATATGCCTATCGAAAGACTTTAGCGTCCCAACGCTCGACAGCACGCTCTAATGCTAATCAACGGTGACTTCAAACTTCCGCGGCTATACTCAAGAGCCCAGCATTTAAGAAACTCACTAGAGCACAAATTTCACAGAGTATTCAGCCTAGTAACCCTGTACAACCACGTCTTTATCCATCTATTCTGGACATTGTTTGGACTTCGAATAAATCGCCTACGAAGCTTAATTGGCCGGAGTGACCATGTTATGCTCGTGTTCGATTGTCTACAGTGCTTTGAGACACAGCGACGAGACAAAGGTCATCCGTGAAGTCGATCTTTAGAGACTCAGAGAAGAACTCTGTGAACTAAACGAGGTACAACTTGATTTCAGTGATTTAAATACACATTATAAATCATCGTTGAACTATCTTCAGATGCAAATCCAATCACACTCTGAAATCATTTCCATCGAAGACGTCCACGTCTTCCGATTCAGTGTTCGCAGTAGAACCAGAAAATGGATTTTACAGAAAAGACGAGCCTGGGCCATTTATTGTGATCTTGCTACTCCTGCAACTTAGTTTCAATTTTGCCGAATACACATTTACCACCCGCGTTTGATAGTGCAAACAACAATACCAGCAACGCATGGCGAAACGAATGGAATATATTCCAACTTTACTGTACTAAATTATAAATAGAAGAACCAAAGTGAAACCAGGAGTTCGTCAGCTCAAGACAGAACAAGCAAGGACTACTACAGTTAAACAGACAGCGAATGCTCTTCCGAGTTTTTACTCGCAAGTGTGCTGTCCGAAACAGCAATTATTGCATCATGGTATATCAAGCTCAGTAGAACATCTAACTGAACCAATAATTGACCAAGTCGTTGTGGAACGAAACCTCGGCGAATAAATACGAAAAAATCACCATGTGCGGACAACATTAACTCTGCGATTCGTCGTGCATGTTATACACAGCTTTCATACAGTCTAGCGGAGGTTTTCATCTGGAGTCTTCGCGACGGTTGTCTACAGGCAACATGGAAACTTGTATGATAACACAAACTTACAATGGTGGCTGTTGTTCTGACGGGCTCTGTATCTCAAAAATCATGACGCGCATCCTAACTGAATGTATGGTGGGTCACCTTAAAACCAAAGAACTTTTATCACCAGCACAACATGGGTTTTGAGGGAACAGTTCTTGCTTCTCATATTAACAAATCACTCTGGACGATAGGAACTAGTCTCGTCAGCTTTAGTAAATGCGTCCAAACATGAGCTGGACGAACGATGGCAGGTGCTCTTTCCGGAGGATTACCCTTAGGATAAAATCCATCCCTATTTATTAGTAAAAAAACAGCGAACATATTTTGAAATTTTTCAACACAAAAGCGTTTCTTTTCCAATGCTTTTTTATTTTGTAGAAATTACCTGCTGTCTATCGTCTTTTCATTCGATTCGACATACAACATGCATTGGCTCTCTCACCTTTCTCTGATGAGACCTCTCTCATCTTTTATTCACAGGTACATATGCCTGTGCTCTCCACGAATCAATCTTGGTAGTAGCGGGTGTTTTCAAGCACACCTCGAAAAGAATCTGGGCACTCGTTTCGACTTGGTCGACTATCGCCCTGTGATACTGATACTGATACTGATACCTTTATTCATCCATCAATACCGCCGCATAATACAAATGTGCCTAAATCCACATTGTTCCACAAAATCATGCAGTCCATTCCAGTCGAACCGGTAGATAACAACCGGTAAACTCAACTTGGATTGTATTAACAAACTTAGATCTTTTAATAGGTTGCATTTATTATCCACCGTCTTCAATCATCTATAGAATGGATTCCTCAATTAATGCGTTAATTGAAGCATCTTTACACCGCACGCAATATAAACACATTGCTGGTGATTTCAACATGGAAATGTTAAACTGGCATGATCCTGCACATTACAGTTGCTATAAACCATTAATCAGAACGCTGGACTTACTCTCCTAGACATAGTCTTCACTCTGAACCTTACTCCAGCTAACCTGTAAATAATTACATCTCTCTTAGAGGGTGACCATAGAATTTTATCATTCCAATTATTATGCGCCAATGCTTATGTCAATTCTTGGAAGACATCTGATGATAAGGAAAACTACAACTACATTAACTGAAATCTACTCTCAGAATTTATTAGAACAGAACATTGAAGCTGATTCTTACTCGCTAATGATTTCACAACGGTTTCTTCAACATTTCATTCACAAATAAATGTGTTACATATGAAGGCGTCAGATAAGCTCATTAGGCGTAGAAAATGTAACGAACTCACAGAATATAGGAAAGAATATAATGGAGTTACATCCTGTTGCTGTAAAAACGCATGATATTTTTGCTCATCTTCGATCGTATGAACTATCAAGAAGTCACAGATGTGCTTTAGACAACACACTTATCCCAGAGGAAAACAAAGACCTTATAAGTCAGAATAACCTGAAATCACTAAGTAAAATTTTCAAGTTAAGATCATCCAACTCACCCAGCAACATAGATTTCATTATCAAAAATTGTAATTCATCAGTAGCTCAAACAATTATTTATTCACCTGATGCCATCTGTGAAGAATTCTTTCTGTACTTAAGCTCCACCTAAAACAATTTAAACTACGTTTATAAAACCAGTAAACTTCTAACGCCTAATACACTAAATACTTTGAGTATAAACAAGAGTGACATAACTAAATTCTGTCAGCAATCAACTGTCATTCTTAAGCCTGACACTGCAGGCATAACTCCAGTCATATAGAAAATGGGTGGCAAAGACTTTCAACTTCTGTTGCTGAACTTGTTCAATGCACCTATCAAATCTGGTTCCTTCCCGCAGAATGGAAACACTCAGTTATTATAGCCAGATACAAATCTGACTCGTAACAACTAGTCACGAACTACCGACAAATAGGCCATACAGCTTTCTTGTGAAGATTGTTTGAAAAAATTGTAATGAAAGCTATGCTACAATACCTAACACCTAGTATCTTTTCTGAGGTAGAGCACGGCTTTCTCAACAAAAGATCATGCATCACTTGCCAGTTAGAATAATTATGCTGCATCACAAGATCAATTGAAAATGATTTAGCAGTCATAGTTTTCTTCATTGGTATAACTAAAGCTTTCGACACAGTACGGCATAAACTATTACTATCTAAGTGTTTCGTCCGTGACGTGAGTAACTCGTATTCCACCTGTTTCTTAGTTCGACGAGTTCAAAACAACAACTCGGATGTTATACGGTACTGTAATTAGCAGCAATTACAACAATAATTATACAAACCTCAACTGCATAGGAACGTACAGCAAACTGTGGAGCCAAAATACTCTAGAATCAATTATATCAAATGCAAACAAGTTCAATGACGACCTGAGATATAAATAAAATGAAAGGAGTTACCAAAATTGCCGTTCAAAAGGTCTATCAAAGACATGACACCCAAAAGTGGTGTCAAAAAACAAGCCAATTACAAGTGCCCAAAATGGCAACTAAATTCAACAACAATGACCGACAATGGCATATACAATGAATCAAAACAAAAGCTTCGCTAAATATGTGAACAAATGATTTCCAATAAGGCAATTACAAAAGGCAAGGTTTAGGTTCTAAATTCTGAAGAAAAAAACAAAACCCAAATTCAAGTCACAAAAATCGGTATTGTATAAAGATCGAAAGTAGAAAGGAAAAAGAAGAATTTCAAAGCTACATAACACTTGACATGTCTCTCACACTAAGTTAAGTTCATTTGATGTAGGTGGGAATCTTTTTTTTCGGCTCGCCTCTTTTACTACAGATCACACATATTGCGTGGAGGTTAATGATCACAGATCGCGTACCCTGCCGATTCCAAGTGGCGTGATACAAGGCAGTGTTTTAGGTCCATTACTTTTACTCCTATACATAAACGATGTACATACATTCATTTGTCATAGTAAACTATTCTTGTTTGTAGACCTTATGAAATTATCCATTTCTTTCCCATCTTCAGAAACAAAAACTTAACTTTGAATTTGCTGTAAAAGAGAATAACTATTTTTCTATATCATGGCTATTTTTGCTGATTAATTACGCTGCTGATAAAATCAGCCTTTACATTTCAAGCGATCTGTCATTACTCATACGTTTAACTGACAGATATGAGTACACAAAATACCTGCCTCAAAGGCAAATGTGGCAAAATTGTGGCAAAAGGAATTGAGTGCACAGCCTGCAAGCGTTTTGCTCACCCTAGCTGCTCAGGTATACACAAATCTCACTACCGTTGGTTGCAGCGTTATTGTAGCAGCTGTCAAATTTGCCAATGACGCCGCTTGTCAAAAGCCAAAGAATAGTCTGACGTCGCTTGGCTCGTCAGAAGACGTGCCCGCCCAAACCTATGCATTTTTTGTCAGTGCGAATATGAGTTCTAAGACAACAGCAGACAAGGGGATAGCTGACAAATCTAGTCAGCTAAAACGTCCTTCTGAGCAAGCTACCTTTCCTAAGGTGGAAAATGGAGCCCGATCTTCAAAAAATCGTGCAAACAAGAAGGTAGAAAGAATTGCATCCACTGAGAATGTAGACATAGTTAGCCAGTTACACACAACTACACAACAATTCTTTAGCCGACCACTCACCGTACTTGTAAAGATAAATTTATTTTTATTCTTCCGGCATCATTCATAACGAGGTGCTTTCTAAATACAACACGGATAACTCTTGGCGTCGCGATCGTCGAGGATATCCAAATCACAATAACAAAAAACGCTTTGGCAGTGCTGGTTGCTTCTCTGCAGCTTTCTACCGAACGAAATTCTAACCGCTCGATTGGCACGTTAGTCACTTACTGTCCTGTGCGACTGAAGTGAACTAAGCATTTAGAAGTTTCATGAAATATCTTTCGAATGAAATTAATACACACACTGTATATATTTTTCCTCAATTTAAACCAACTTATTGATGATAGAATCAACCTCACAAATTCATAAAATATTTTGTTTGACTGCCTTACCTTCATAACGCCATTTTTAGCGGCATATATTTTTATTTCAATTTGAGATGGCAGAGGATGCAGAGCTTTCGCTTTTGAATCACAAACTTCAGCTGCAACAAGTACCATAAATTTTTTTACTTTATTTTCAGGTTGAAGCAGCGCTGCAACTGGATAAAGACAATGAAGATTTGCAGAATCTGAAACGTGATCTGGAAGAAGTCATTAAATTGTCTTTGGAACTATTAGGCAAATCTAGTGATTCTGCACAACCAGAGTGGAACGTCGGTGATCAGTGCATGGCATTGTGTTCTCGTGATAAATTGTAGGTCATGTTTCTTTCTAAACCTATAGGTTTTATCGTGCTACTATTCTCGAGTTCCTTGGTGAAACAAGTTGCGTCGTAAACTTCGATAATTTTGACACAACTGATGTGTGTCAGGTGAGTATTTATTCCATGAAAATTTTAACCTATATTGTTCTATCATTTTTCCAATCGTTCTCATCTTTCGCTTGTGGTTCTACTGAATTAGGAATTTTTTTGGGAATGCTCAACTGGTTACTCGTACTTTCACTTTTCTTTATACATTTAACGTCTCTATGACTTTATAATTATATACTGGTACAAGCTTTTGTTATTACCCCGTTAATAGTTTCCTATTGCCAATTACCAATTATGGGGTGATGACGGTATATGAAATCACCAGATTAATCCAGGCTGTCAAATGTTAGCACAACTTAATTGTCCATAATTGGGGCGTCTTTCCATGTAAATCTCATCAGAAAAGGGTCAAAATGCAAAATTTCGTCCATTCGAATTAATCATTTGACTTTGGTTTACTTCATCTCTGTCCAGCAAATTGCCCGGGTCGGCCATTATTCGACAGGTGGAATCTAAATTGAACTTCATTGTGAACTCACATATCACTGAACTAAACGAACACGATAATTCATTTCGTCAATATCTAAGGAATGTTTATTTTGCTTACACGATTACATTCCGTAATAATCGTGAGATTTTTTGTATCAACACATGATGGCTGCTGAAAAATTGGCACTAGGTTTCCTGTGAAAAGAAACACCAGACGATATCCACACCTATTGACGCTTGTCTAATTCGTCAGTAATCGTGATGCCATTATGCCTGATGGAACCCGTGTTATCGCGATTAATGTGGAGAACATGTTTCCACATGCGTCAAATCTATGCCGGGTGCACATCCTCAATACCGTATGTAGATATCTTAATACGTCGGGCATTCGCTCACTTGTGATGGTTGCCCCTAGATAGGATGGGTGAACATTAGATCAGCTCCCTGTGTATACCCACTGCAGTACCATCCTTCTGGGTTTTCGACTACGGGTACTCCGAATTATGTGCATCTGGCATAGCACATGTGAAGCGTGCGGAAAACTATTCCATCGCATTCGCGATCGCAGGGGTTCCTTCTGGCACAATGGCACCTACAGCAACACGCCCACCGACGAATTCGACAAACTTCGATAGAACAGTGTGGATATCGTCTGCTGTTTCCCTCCACGTGAAATCTAGTGCTACATGGCAGCCGTCCACTATCAATAGTTAGTACAAAAAATATTTCTCACGATTAGTACGGAATGTATCATCAAAAAGCATAAAATCATGAAAACATTTCTCTGGTACTGAAGGTGAAATCAATCATGTGGATTCCATCCACCAATACACTTGCCTTCCAATTGACGTTCAATTCCATTAGTCGAATATAAGGTTATCATGTTATCTTAAATATGCTTTAACAACGCTTACTCGGATTGTTACGGCAGCCTGTGGGATTTTTTGAAATCGACTCTTCATATAATATCTGATGTTAAAAGAAAAACATCAGTGAGTTTAAAACGGGCCTCACATTATTCACTGGTCAAATTTCGGCGGAGAATGGTCTCACGCTCTCGACGATTTCGTTGTGATAAACGTCAGCTCGCCTTGATTCATTCGTTTGTACGGAATAGTAGCTAGCTGAAACTCGTGTTAAATCTGCAAGCAAGCATCCGAACTCTTGGAGACTTCCCAGGCAGTGCCACACGGATATTAGCTGCACCTGGTCTGTGATACTGTCAATTTGACGATGACAAGACAAGTATGTGAAATAAAAGTGTATTATTGGGTTGTCATGTTATTCCTGCTTCTGCGTTGGATCTCACTTTTCTACTTAGTTTCAACAAGTATGTATGTATGTATGAATACGCGAGCATGGTGCAAGCCTAGGCTTGATTAGGTACGGGAATAAAAATAAAACCGACCGCGACTTTCGCGCGATGGTGCATCCGTGCCGCAGCTAATATGATCAATGCAAGTATATTTATTTAATAGTAATTGTCAAGTTATATCACTCGGTTTTAAGAAATTTTGCCAGACGATGGGTGTACGTGCTAGCAGAACATTGAATTATTGACGTAGCAAACAAAACTGAACAATGTCTTGTAACATGCAGTCTCCACAAAAATCGTCCATAGTTGTCTATGGTACTTTACGTCGCTTGAACACCTGCGTAAAATGGACATAGTTTTGCAACTAACTTGTATAAGTAAAGTATATTGAAACAGTTTTTTCAGTTTCGTGGAAAAACGATGACATGCAAAAGGTATCGCTTGTTATCATCTTTCTCATCTAATTTTTCAATCCTTGAATTCATAGCCCGGTGCCAATTGTACAACAAAAGTTTCAATAATAAATATACTTTTTGGTCATTCAGCAATCGTATCCAGAAGGTAGAAAGCAACAAAATGTCTAGTAGGGATCACATATGCAACGATTTATCGATGTAGCCTATGAAGCGGCGGGCATAATGTAATATCCGAGCTTTCGTGGACAGCTGGTAGTAGCCAGATCGAGGAAGGACCTTACGGCAAAGCTCTGGTTGTTCGTTTCACATCAACAGTTTTGGCATTGTTTCGGATGCACTAATCAATCGCCACTCTTTCTTCATGCAGATGCAGTTCGTTATCATCTGTGTAAAAGTAAACTCTTTATAACCGTTTTCCTCACATTCTCATTTGGTCCGACAACCACTTTATTTTCCAGACATGAGCCGCTCGCGCATCAACTTGGACTGCATTGGGTTCTACATAATAACTAGACTAATAAATACGTTTGCACCGATTGTGATGTATACTATTTATCATTAACGGTTCATTGACTTGTATGGATGATATTTTGGCAACCTCATAAAATTCTGTTTGATTTGAAAGGATAACCATTGGAGAATTGAATCAATCTAACAGGCGTAAGCATTTACACTTGTGAGAATGTCGTCAATATCGAAACCGTTCAATCCCAAGCGAGTCGCACTGTAAGTTTTTGACTGGACGCAATAAAATTATCTGTAGATAATTTTATCTTATCATTCGGACCTCTGTCGAATACCCTTGTGAGACCAGTTTTTGCGTTATCCGTTTAACTTTTTGTTTTCTGTTCTATTGTTTTCATCCTATTGAATCCAAGGGGCCTTCCCCTCGAATAGTCCGATGACAAGACATCTAGCACGAGTACGTCAAGTCTTCAGTTTTCCTTTCTCACCTGATTTTACTGGTCGGTTTCGTAACCCTTGTTTCAGTGTGCGGTTTTCGTCTTGGTCGACAGTGCATGTAGTATTTTACTGCCAAAATTCAATTTCTCAGTTGCCTTAATCCTACGTTTGCATCCGTCTGTTATACTTGTGCAAATTAAGCGTGATATACGCGTAAATCTTGTGAATATTTCTGCAAAGTAGAATGTTATTTATGCTATTTTGCAGTTAATCATATTTCATATATGCTTTTCATATTTTCCAGCTATGCCATTTGAAACCAGTCACTACGCTGGCTGCCCCAGTGAACAAAAAGAAGACGTATGTTGCTCGTTTTCAATTTATAACCATATTTCAGACGTGAAATTAAAGCTCGAGCAATTGAAAAGAAGAAAGAGAAAAAGTTGCGACTGCAACAACGGCAAGAAGAAATCGAGAATGCCTGTGAGACTGCCAAAAATCGCTGGCTGAATTTTAGTAAGAAAGTGATTAAAACCAAGAAAACCCGAAAGAGCATTTTCGCTTCACCGGACGCTGTCGATGGTCGAGTGGGTGTTGGTACGTGCGGCATTGGCGGTCGTCCAATGACCAAATTTAACATGGCACATCACGTTAAAAATGCATAGAATATTTTCTGTCTTGTAAATTTTATGTACATATAATTTTGAGTTTGTTGTTCCGTGTTTTTGCTTTGACGAATTATGGTATAATTTTCCCGGCGAATACAATTTCATCTCAAGTAGCACCGATGCAACCTTCGTAACCCGAGTCTTGTCGGGCTTACAGTATTTTTTGCGTATTGTGGGTACATTCAGGCCACTCGGTCTTTTTGTGGAGTTACCCGAGTTGGGTTTTCTTTATCGATCGATCCTTTGAAGCTCCGTACAATACAATTGCCTCAATTTTTTCGTACTAGCTCTTCTATTTTGTTATCACTGCTGTTGCAATCTGCTTTATGCACAGTCTGGTGAACGACTGGGCGCCGTCACTATGCTTTGTGTAGTGGTTTATTTTCGGGATATTTACATGATAAATTAGCAACAGAGGAAGCAGTGATAAATCCTCGCTTTGCCCATTTAACAATTTGGAACAATATAGAACACAGAGCGAATTATTTCGTTTTGGGTATTTCACATCAACGGAAGAAAATTGAAATTATATAAACATCATTTCACATTTGTGTGAAATCACAAACCCGGATACAGGGAAATTACCGTATAGTTATAGACAGCACGTGGGCTAAGATACCGTCAGGTTGCCTTGGCCTAGACAGATATAAGAAAAAATGTAACTGGGCGTATTTTTGCATACAGCTCACTATCGGTGATCAAGGTGTTAGCCACACAGCACAAAGTTACTGTACAATCGCACGTCCACGCCGCCTGTTATTGCTTAAGCTGGCCGAGGCAATCAAGGATCACGAACTAATCGTTTCTGAACACAAGTTTGTTCGCTATCACCCCCGCTGTTCTCAGAATGCTCCAGCCAACTATTTTAAGGTTTAGACAA
>JACCGJ010022150.1:0-11723 GCA_013407085.1 Atriophallophorus winterbourni
TTATAAAATATTGAGGGTGATTTTAGAATTATCTTTTATGTCTCTCACACAACTCTCAGCTAAATTGTTGCGGTGTGGTGTCTGCAGCGGACTATGGTAGCAGCCCGACGCCGAAGAGTTGTGGAACGCCAACCAGCACATATTCTAAAATGCCGGTATGTAAAATATACATTATATTTTTACCTTTTGTACTACTTTAAATAGCAAGTAGGCCACCTTTTATTCTAATCATCATCTAGTTGCATTTCGTAACTTCCCACATTCACTTATGAGACAGTTATTAAGCTGAGTACTTCATGTTTTGTACATCTTTTTTCCTAAGCAATCCAGATTGAGGAAATTACAATGCAACAACTTGCCGAACTAACTTTAATAATTGTTTCAATTCGTGCTGATCCTGATGGTAGAATCCCAAATTAGTGAGATGCAAACAGCATGAAACCGGTGGAGGTGTGTCTGTGTGATTGAAGTTGTCGGCCGCCTTCGGTCGATGTCGACCATGGGTGTACATCACAATCGAATGAATTTTCAAGTTCTTGAGCTTTTGGAATTACTAAGCAGTCCGATTCGGGAGGAACAATCTCTCACGCAGCGCTTGCAACGATAGTCAGAACCGGTTGTAGGGCGTCAGTTGCACGCCGGCGGCGTGATCTGCGTTCGGCAGCCAAGAGCTGTATCTGCTCCTCCCCAGCTTGTAGATGACGCTTTACACAATGTCTCCAATGTGAGCGGTCAAGAACAAGTTCTTCCCAACTCGCCGTGTCAATGCTAGAAGTGCATGCAAATATTTGAATAAATTTTGTTGTTGCCATATTAAGGTATGGATAAATAGCGTGTTAATACGTGATTCCATGAAGATGAGTCCAATTTCAGATTCGTTCTCTTACGGCCGGAATTCTGTTACAATATTTCTAAGAGGCTCGAATACCATTTTAGTAGGTGGGGATAGAAGCTGGAAATGATCGAGTCAGGTTATTTTAGGTCAACAAATGACGGACGGCGAACATCTGGTCAGTAATCACATTACCCTTTCATCGGTCCAACGAAAACCACGTCACTCCCCGTAAAACAATTGCGTCTCGATTCATCCCTGAATCGTATCTGTCTCGGTTGTCACTTGGATCTGTCTGCCAATCGATTTGTGCCGACAGAAACGCGTTGAGCCCTTACCACACAGCGCTCGTTTGACCGACCTTGACGAATGACAGATCGTCCGATTGCGGCTGACGTTCGCTATCTTCGCATGCTTTCAAAAATTACCGGTTCTCAATTGTCGTCGACGGTGCTTTTGGCGCTTCCTGCTATTTTCTTGTGTCGGTGTTAGTGTTCTGTATGTCATTCGATAGGTCCTGATAAGCAATAAACGCTAATGCACTTCGCACCGCCACTATATGTCACACACATGCAATAAATTATCGATTTTATCACTGTACACTCTCGGGTGTTTTAACTATTCTCATTGATCACTGTATATGTTGACACTTTATTTCTCGTTGCTCAAATCATTTATGTAATGGTGATTGTTAATTTGACAAGTAGATAGATGCATAGTCGGTGTAGTGAGTATGACATATCGAATCATGTAGCGTCCAATTTAAGTTCCGCAATTTTAACCTCTTGAGATCGGATGAAAGATTAATTCAAAAATCATAAGTTCTACCATTCTGGTTTTGTTTTTGATATGATCCTGTTCAACTTCAACAGAATTAAATTCCTGAATGATTTCCCGGCATTAGGACTTGGATAAAAGCTATGCTGCCAATTTGGCCTTGACAATATAATGTTCAAATGTTTGTTGTTAAATTAAGCACTAATTCCAACACACGAGCACATAGTTAGATTTACCTCACAACCAAATAATTTTGAGAGCAGGTACGTTCAATTTAGTGCTTTTCTGTTTCTGTTTGTTCAGGGTTGTCACCAAGCTTTGAAGGACGCATTCAAACCAAATCTCTCAGTGATAACCGGGATTGGAATTGCGTTTGCAATTATTATGGTAAGTAACACGTTTTTCACCTCCACTGAAATTCCGATTCGTTGGACATCCGACGTTGATTGGAGTCTACGAAATGATCGAGTTTTCTTTCCACCTCAAGGCTGTTTTTCGTTGTATAGCTATTTCGATAAAACAATCCTTAATTATGCACCTGACCTATATTGACGAAAATCACATTCATATGGTTTTTGAAGTGAATTTCGCGATGAAACGCATCTTGAGAGCAAGATTCAAAAATGTATGGTAATGAGATCCCATTCAGTTTCATAGTTGATAGAACATATCAAACATTCAAGATTCAATAATTTATGGTCACAAAAAAGCACATAGCTTCACAATTACCATATCATAGTAAATATTTGTTCAATAAGAGGTATATAAAAAACAATTATACGATGTCACTGGAGTCATGTAATATGCTTACTTTGAGTCAATGCACAGGCATCGTCAAATCGTTATGTAACAAATAAGTGTCCAAGTTTCGAGTGAATGTTTTGATACACGGAGAGGTGATAATTGCTTCGGGAAGGGCATTCCACAGGAAACAGACACGTACCGAATAGAAATATCGGCGACAATTAGTACGGGAATGGGGAATTTGTAGTGCCGCTGAGTGGCTACGTGTAATTCCTGACTCACGGTATTCGTTTATAAAAAGAAATAATTAATATTCAATGTCAATGATAACATAAAATATTTCGTATAGTCGCGTGGAATACTCATCGTGAGTTTATACACTGGTGCACACAAGTTATTCTAAAACCTGCAGATCATGAAATCGCTTGCGATGTACCTCCATGGTCCACATCGACCTAAGGAGGCCATCAATAAAACGATTAACATTCAATACTGCTATTTCAGTTCACCTGAGTAGCGCAATGGATTTTATGTTAGCGAATAATTAATTCCTAATCGCCAGATAAATCAAAGTAATCGATGCGCAACTTTAGACTTTGAACATATCTATACAAATCATGAAAAAAACCTCATGTGAACAAAAAACGAGGTTTCGAATAGAACGCATTGATTTAAAATGCTGTCAAAATTTATCCAGAATGTATCGAAACTGGTTGTGGTAACAATAGTTTCAAGAAGTTGATCTAAAGGAAGCAGGCAAGAACAAACTAAATTTATCGGCGATAATGGGGTTTGTAATGTAGTCAAGTGGCCAGGAGTATGTCATAAGTTATGGCATCTGAATACATGTGCCGACGGTTTTAATTCAGTAAGTAAAATTTTGTATTTACTTATCCCATCACCATCTCCATAGCGGAGTGAGAAGGCTCGCCCATTTCATTAATTCCCAGTAAGTGAAGCTTTGAAAATTAGTTGCGAGATGGTTGCACGATGGTATATTCATTCATGGGTTAGAATATCCTTTTTCAATTCAATACAATTTAATGGTCTAAACAGCATATTGCTTTACATAAACCACAGAATAATATGTGAATTATTAAATAACATACGTAGTAAAAACGGGATTTGTTTGCTTACTGAGCAGTTCAGGAATCAGGTAAAAATCCATAGGGCATAAAAATCCGTGAATATCAAGCTTGCGATGTGTGTTCTGTGGTAGGGAGTGCGTAAGATTTGATCACGTTCAAGGAGAAAAATTCTGCAAATCCACTTCATCATATTCAAAAATTTAACGGACCTCTGAGGAAGTGGCGTGTAATAATCTCAAGTAACTTTAGGCAAAATAATCTCATCTAAAGTGCGGTATGATTGCTATATTAAAATTGTATTAAAAATTAATGTTTCTAGTGGTTGATTGATATTTAATATCTTAAAAGAGATCTCTGCAAAGGATTCATTGTATTCTCAAAGACAATATGACGACTTAATGATTTGTGAGGCATTAACAATGTAACGTAGTCGGAAACTATCAAATCATTTTGGACGTCCAAAAAGTAAATGGACGCCTGGGTTTAAACGTACCATTCCCAACGGCTCAATTTCCTCGCAATAATGTAAAAATATCGAGCTGATTTGCACACATGTTTCACTGTTTAATTACCGAATCTACGCTTCTCACAGAGACAATAAAACGGTTTATTCTTCTAACATCGATAAGTTGTATCGCACATATGCCATGGTTTCGATAGTGACGAGTCGTTAAAACATGCGAGACGTGTTAGGTTGGAAGTTATCATGTTTTCACATGAATAGTTCGGTCCAGAAACCAAACCTTTGAAATAAAAGACCAATCAACGAAGTTTAGAATGCACGACACACTGACAGGTTGCTATATGCTATAGCTAAGCCTTGAATGATTTTACATTTCTAGTTCAATTACAAAATATGTGAAATGACTGGCATTTTAGAATTAATGATAATGATTATATATATTCTGCGAATAATGGCACATCGCAGAAACTTGGACGCATAATATAAACGGAAGAATACATTTCGCCTGGAACTTTGCCCACAAATACGAAAACCTATATAAATCCAACTATGAAGCACGCATTACAAGTTTGGAATCTATGGGTTATAGAGATTATTCTACTGCTTGATAGAATATAACATCGTGCAAGCAAAATCTTAAGTGATTTCTAAAAACTAACATAGGAGGAACGAACGCAAAGGATGAGCCTCGCATCCCGGTTTCAAAGAAGCCTTTACAGTGATGTGATACTTACATTCAAAGCAATGCATACTAATAGAAAATCGTTCATTAAAACATGTATTCATACACCGCTATTCGCAGCATTAAAAAATTCCCATTCCTGTATTGTGTGTCGCCGATACTTTAATATTGTACGTGTCTGTTTCCTTTGGAATGTGCTGTCCGAAAGAATTTCTATCACTCCCAGCGTCGAGACATTCACTGAAAATTTGGACACATATTACTTGGTGACTACACTTATGTGTATTAACACACTGTAGGTATTCAACTTGAAGATAAGTGAACATGAGTTATTTTTTCTCATACACCAATATTTTGTACGCTATGTTAATTGTGAAGCTAAGTGCTCTTCATCACTATCAGCTACTGAAAACATCCATTTAGAACAGAGCGTGAAACTAAATGTTGATCGTTTGAATGGAGATTTAATGTGAAAAGTTTAATATTCCAATTTTTCGTTGCATGAAGGACCTCAGTTTGGACAAATTCCAAAGCTATTTTATTCTGTATGTGCAATCATAGTGAGCAGATGCTCACAACGGGTTACCTGTATACATTCACTCAAATTTCAATTGAAAACTATGGTTTGTAAGAGACTCATAGAGTACAACTAGACTCGGATTGTTCTATGACAGATCAGACGAGATTTGCTGTTACGCAATGTCCTCGTGTAGACGTATTTTGTACTCAATGTAAGAAGTAAAGCAAAAAACAAAGTTCTTATCACGAAAATTTCCTTCAGCTCACGCACTCTTACAGTAAGCGTTTTCTAAAAATTTTGAAATGTCTCTAATCTACTTAAAAGACAGTAAGTAAACTGTTTTAGTGCATGCGGATCCTGATCACACTATCCTAGTTGCTGAGTGCAGACAGCAAGGAACCGGCAATGGGGTTTGTGTGATGGAAGTAAGTAAACCTATTTACATTTGAGTTGACGAACTGTTGAGTAGTTCACGGATTTAATTTTATTGACCGACCATGATCTACTACAAGAATCTATCTGAACAATGGCAGTCTCATTGCACCAGATGTTTTTACCGTCAATCCAATGTTTCACGGCCTTGAGTGAAAAGTGCGAAGAACAACAGTGAACTCGTTGTACGTTCTAAGTACGAAGGATATAAACAAAACTTGTTATATTTCCTCAATTTCAATTTCTAACTGATGAATATAAATAGCGAAACGTTTCATTTGTTTTTGCAGATCGCTGGCATGGTTTGTTCCATGATGCTTTGCTGCGCACTGCGGGAAGTGAGTTAAAACGAGAGACAAGAACGAAAATGTCATTCTTCTAATCATCAAAACTATTTATGTAAAGACAAACTGCATTTCGTAACGAAGCACACAGCGCCCACAATGGACATATATGCCAACCGTATTCTATCTAGTCTTATTAGTGTTTGACAATCGTGAAGGTGTCATTAGATTGGAAATATACAAATAACTATTCAACAAGCTGTTTTGATATTTCAAATTGAGGTGCGGTAAATTTCTCATCTCTGGATGAGAATTCGTATCAATTTGATAAATTATTGGCTAAGATGACAAGCGACAGACATTAAGCATGCTGCTTTGGGTGAATTCAGATTGCATCGTGAAATAATATTTGTATTTCACAAAGATTCGCGGGCTATTTAAAAGCCTAAAAACCAATGGAGCTGTGTGCGATTTGATTGAGTAAAATCTTCGAGCTGAACGATCAGTCAAGTGGAAGAAGAACTTGAGGGGCCAAGTAGGTCGACTTTGGTATGCTAACTGATTCGAGGCTAGTGCGGTTGAGTCAATGCGGACTACTCTTCCTTTTATTTGGTCTGGAGTGTAAAACATTGTTGCCGCATCCTGATCAGCGAGACCGTAGTGTATATTTTGGATAGCCTTTTTCAGGACACAGTCTATCGAAAAAGACAAGATTTCATTCTAATATTGTAGCAAAATACAATCTCTTGATATAACGTCAAAAACTAAGCATTGCTCTACTATCGAACAGATAATCTTGAAAGAATTTCTGTCCTCATGACAATTCGTATTGGTAGATTTGAGGGCTATTACGTGGCTAGAAAAGGTTTCAGTGAAATTTGATCGTTTGAGTGTATGAACATCTGACACAGGATCCACAAATTTCTCGCTAGAATTAAGCAAGTGAATATACCGCATTCCAGCGATGCACTCTTTTCAATGCAAGACGGTCGGAAGTAAAGAAGTTGACGCTAGATAACCCTATACTGCATCGTGTAATTTTTGTACCGATCTGCCAGGCGAGGCATTTGTGTAAATATTTATACAAATACTCGGTCTATGGACCGCCATACTATTTGATCTCTTATGATATTCCACATTCTAGTCAGCTTAACCCTGTTGTATTCTTGTATACTGCAACAATTTGGTATTTTGTAAAGCCATAAAAACCATTAAATCTTTAATTTAAACAAGAACAACAGCAAGCTCTTCACATTGTCGCAGAGAAGAAAAATGAATTTCACAATTGAATTCTCCGATTTACGCCCTGATGTATGTTTTTTTGCTAGCGCTGCCGATCGCCTAAACCACCGCAACTACAATTTGTTGTAAGTTTAGAAGACAGATAAGCGTTTACGATCATTCAGTAATCAAAGGAAGGACGGTGTTACTATTTCAAATTTCCAAATATAGAGTTCAACTAGAAACTATATAAGTTCCAGTCTGCCCAAAGTGATATTGGTACTGGAATGGCTTACTAATTTGCAAAATATATATATATATATATACATTCGTACCTATACTTCGACTCTGTGGTTATTGTAAAGTTAATTGCTTTTTCAATTATAAATCTGTAACCCTGAAGGAGCTAATTTCCACGCTTTCTATCAGGATATGTCTAAAGCTTTTGACCGAGTTGATCACTCTTGACTACTACAAAAGCTGAAGCAGATGGGTATCAGCTGACAGCTACTCGTATGCCTTGAAATTTTCCTCAATGGGCGCAAGGCGATCGTTTGAATCAACCGGGTACAATAACGGGTACTTGATACCTCAAGTGGCGTACCGCGAGATTCGGTTCTCGAGCCAGTGATTTTCTTGATTTACATCAACGACCTACCAGAGATGCTCTCATGCAAGGTGATTCTCTTTGCTGATGATATGAAACTTTGGACGTGGATAAAATCAACTGCGGACTGTGTACAGCTGCAACGTAATCTAGATGCTCTCCATGAATGGTCGGTACGAAATAAGCTGCCATTCAATTTCTAAAAATGCAAGGTGACGCAAATTGGTAAGCCATTCCAGTACCAATATCACTTTGGACAGATGATTTTGAGCTGGACCGAGTCTGAAAGGGATCTTCGAGTCTGGGTATGCGGCAACCTAAATAACAGCCTGAATTGTGAGTTCATCTACAAGCGTGCTTCCAAGCTTCTAAGTATGCTGCGACGGACTTTCAGATTTTTCTCGTTGGAACCTTGCTCACCATCATGAAAGCCTACTTAATTCCAACCATGGAGCATGCATCACCAGCTTGGACTCCGTGGCGAAAACAGGATATACTATTGGTTGATAAAATATACCATCGTGGAACCAAACTCGTAAGTGGTTTCCGGAAACTAGCGTACGACGAACGATCGCAAAACTGATACTCCCCTTGAAAGAAGCCATCGGAGTGATATGATACTACCATACAAAATATTAAATACCCCACATCATCCTTTAAAACATTCGAATATCGTGAGTCACAATATACACGCAGCCACTCAGCGACACAACAGATTCCCCATTCCCGTATTACTTGTTGTCGATATTTTTATTCTGCACGTGTCTGTTTCCCTTGGAATGCCCTCCCGAAACTAGTGTCATCGCTTACAGATTCGAAACTTTCATTCGAAATTTGGATACTTATTTATTGCATAATGATTTAACGACACTTGCATATTGACTCACGGTAAGTATTCAACTGGACTATACTTGACATTACATAATCTTTTATTATTCCATTTTTCATGAACGAATATCTACTAGGATATGGTAATTGTGAAGCTATGTGCGTTTTGTGACCAGAACTTAATGAATCTTTGCACAACAATCAACAAAAACCAAGCGGGAATTGGTTTCGAACGTTTAACAAATAGAAATTACAGCATCAATGTAGCATTTTGTAAAACAAATATGATTGCCGTATTACTGGATCAGGTCAATTCAGACGAAATAGTTTGAAGTAATGCGGGTTACATTACAGTGGGATTGAAAGCCAATGCATTACCTGGTGCAACATTTGGCAGGCATGCCAAAATCGATGTATTGTGTGAACAACAGAATTTTCGTGCTGTTTGCAATCATCAGGTAGGGACAGTAAGATCAGGATCCGCATGCGCTTGAAACAGTGGAAGAATGGTAAACGAGGAGCGCTTGTATGCCACTGTTTGTTAAGGCTGGTACGACTAACCTGTTCAAAGCATGTGTCCAAACACATGTTAAATGGGGTTAAACCCATAACCATGAAACAAAATATACATTTGCATGCTTTTCCGTCACAAAACACCCCACGACCGGTTACGTGCTGTTTGCACTCATCAAGTAGGGACAGTAAGATCAGGATCCGCAGGCGCTTGAAACAGTGGAAGAATGGTAAACAAGGAGCGCTTGTATGCCACTGTTGGATAAGGCTGGTACGACCAACCTGTTCAAAGCATGTGTCCAAACACATGTTAAATGGGGTTAAACCCATAACCATGAAACAAAATATTCATTTGCATGCTTTTCCGTCATTCACACCCCACGACCGGTGTCGTGCTGTTTGCACTCATCAGGTTGGGACAGTAAGATCAGGATCCGCATGCGCTTGAAACAGTGGAAGAATGGTAAACAAGGAGCGCTTGTATGCCACTGTTGGATAAGGCTGGTACGACCAACCTGTTCAAAGCATGTGTCCAAACACATGTTAAATGGGGTTAAACCCATAACCATGAAACAAAACATTCATTTGCATGCGTTTCCGTCATTCACACCCCACGGCCGGTTCCGTGCTGTTTGCACTCATAAGGTAGGGACAGTAAGATCGGGATCCGCATGCGCTTGAAACAGTGGAAGAATGGTAAACAAGGAGCGCTTGTATGCCACTGTTGGATAAGGCTTACAAGGCTCCTTGTTTCCATTCTTCCATCTGTTTTTCAAGCGCATGCGGATCCTGATCTTACTGTCCCTACCTGAAGAGTGCAAACAGCACGAAACCGGTCGTGGGGTGTGAATGACGGAAAAGCATGCAAATGAATATTTTGTTTCATGGTTATGGGTTTAACCCCATTTAACATGTGTTTGGACACATGCTTTGAACAGGTTGGTCGTACCAGCCTTATCCAACAGTGGCATACAAGCGCTCCTTGTTTACCATTCTTCCACTGTTTCAAGCGCATGCGGATCCTGATCTTACTGGTCCCTACCTGATGAGTGCAAACAGCACGAAACCGGTCGTGGGGTGTGAATGACGGAAAAGCATGCGGATGAATATTTTGTTTCATGGTTATGGGTTTAACCCCATTTAACATGTGTTTGGATACATGCTTTGAACAGGTTGGTCGTACCAGCCTTATCCAACGGTGGCATATAAGCGCTCCTTGTTTACCATTCTTCCACTGTTTCAAGCGCATGCGGATCCTGATCTTACTGTCCCTACCTGATGAGTGCAAACAGCACGAAACCGGTCGTGGGGTGTGAATGACGGAAAAGCCTGCAAATGAATATTTTGTTTCATGGTTATGGGTTTAACCCCATTTAACATGTGTTTCG
The DNA here is from genome assembly GCA_013407085.1 of Atriophallophorus winterbourni. Classification (NCBI taxonomy): domain Eukaryota; kingdom Metazoa; phylum Platyhelminthes; class Trematoda; order Plagiorchiida; family Microphallidae; genus Atriophallophorus; species Atriophallophorus winterbourni. Next base: position 10,380 of record JACCGJ010022150.1, read on the forward strand.
ACACATGCTTTTAACAGGTTCGTCGTACGAGCCTTATCCAACAGTGGCATACAAGCGCTCCTTGTTTACCATTCCTCCACTGTTTCAAGCGCATGCTGATCCTGATCTTACTGTCCCTACCTGATGAGTGCAAACAGCACGAAACCGGTCGTGGGGTGTGAATGACGGAAAAGCATGCAAATGAATATTTTGTTTCATGGTTATGGGTTTAACCCCATTCAACATTTGTTTGGACACATGCTTTGAACAGGTTGGTCGTACCAGCCCAATCCAACAGTGGCATACAAGCGCTCCTTGTTTACCATTCTTTTCACTGTTCAAGCGCAGCGATCCTGATCTTACTGTCCCTACCTGATGAGTGCAAACAGCACGAAACCGGTCTTGGGGTGTGAATGACGGAAAAGCATGCAGATCAATATTTTGTTTCATGGTTATGGGTTTAACCCCATTCAACATGTGTTTGGACACATGCTTTGAACAGATTGGTCGTACCAGCCTTATCCAACAGTGGCATACAAGCGCTCCTTGTTTACCATTCTTCCACTGTTTCAAGCGCATGCAGATCCTGATCTTACTGTCCCTGCCTGATGAGTGCAAACAGCACGATACCGGTCGTGGGGTGTGAATGAGGGAAAAGCATGCAAATGAATATTTTGTTTCATGGTTATGGGTTTAACCCCATTTAACATGTGTGTTGACACATGCTTTGAACAGGTTCGTCGTACGAGCCTTATCCAACAGTGGCATACAAGCGCTCCTTGTTTACCATTCCTCCACTGTTTCAAGCGCCTGCGGATCCTGATCTTACTGTCCCTACTTGATGAGTGCAAACAGCACGTAACCGGTCGTGGGGTGTTTTGTGACGGAAAAGCATGCAAATGTATATTTTGTTTCATGGTTATGGGTTTAACCCCATTTAACATGTGTTTGGACACATGCGTTGAACAGGTTGTCGTACACCTTATCCAACTGTGTCATATCAGCGCTCTTTGTTACCATTCTTCACTTGTTTCATGCGCATGCGGATCCTGATCTTAACGTGTCCGCCTACCGAATGATGTCAAACAGCACGAAACCGGTCGTGGGTGGTTGAATGACGGAAAAGCATGCAAATGAATATTTTGTTTCATGGTTATGGGTTTAACCCCATTTAACATGTGTTTGGACACATGCTTTGAACAGGTTGGTCGTAACAGCCTTATCCAACAGTGGCATACAAGCGCTCCTTGTTTACCATCCTTCCACTGTTTCAAGCGCATGCGGATCCTGATCTTACTGTCCCTACCTGATGAGTGCAAACAGCACGAAACCGGTCGTGGGGTGTGAATGATGGAAAAGCATGCA
>JACCGJ010022154.1:0-14341 GCA_013407085.1 Atriophallophorus winterbourni
TCTTCAATGCAGTCGGTGTATTCACCCACGAATCCACAACAAGTGTCCCAATCTGGTGTGTTTACCTTTTTCATCCCACCCAGAGCGTAATTTTTAATGTTTTTACATTGCGCCCACCTCAAACTGCAATCCAACTTTTACCTGATTTTCACAGATTCGCTCAAATCGACCGGTTTTGCATGACCCGCTGATGGACTTGCCCGAGGAAGAACGAGAGGGTTTGTCGAAGGCAGAGCTCAACTATGTGTAAGCTTTGTTAAACACACACACACACACACACGACCTCGTCTTCCCCCGTTTCGATTTGCGTTATTGATTGTTCATGTTCGCTTTCCAGACGGAAATTTCAAAGCTGGCAAGACCACAAGCTGCGTTTGAGCAAAGAGCAAAAGAGTTCATTGAAGCAAGCGAAGCAAAGCGGCAGTCTACACGAATGTCTGTTGGATAGGTGAGTCCTGTTGTTTGGGTATTCATTCATTCCTAATAAGTTCGACTCGTTCTTACTCTAATTTCGACTTCGGGTTCATTTTCCCATGTGAGCAGGTGCCCTCTTCTACGGATGTGCAAACGTGCAGCACTTCCGTCCTGTGCAGCTAACACCGTGCTAAATTGATTGTATATATGGTATGAAAGCACAAGCCTGATCCAAACAAAGTGCCCGTCACAGTCCGAACGCCATGGGCTAAGATACTGTCAGGTTTGCCCATGCCTAGACAGATAGATTGGGAAAAAATGGTAGTGAACTTCCCACGTGGTTTCAGCATGCCAGCGCACGAACCGTTGGCCACATCATTTAGCCACGATGTTAGCTGTACAGCACATCCGTGCTAAATTGATTGGCCGGAGCTGCTTGCTGAAACAGACTGGATTCTCACTACCGTTTCTATTTCTTTTTTTAAAATGTTCTTGTATCTGTCCAGATCTAGGAAAGCTGAACGTGTATTAGCCCATCTGCAGTGTCTGACTGCGGCAGTTTTCCTGGATCTGGCTTGTGCTTTCATGCATACATACCCCCTCGTCATGTGTGTAAGTTAGTAGAATTTTATATACAATGTTGCTATCCCTTATAAGGTGTATATGTGTGATATGTAAACTCACAAGCCTCCATTCAAACGATTTGCCACACCCTCAGCGACGTTCTATAGGAATATTGAGAAAGGAAGGTCACCTTACAAAAGCTGCATTGGTTGCATCACGCGTTGTGGATACTGGGCCTTCGAATTTCGAAACGGGTTCTTTTTATGACGTCGCTTCCTCCAGTTTAGTACACAGCCGACTCTGGCCAACCACCGCATTGCATAGACAACTAAAACTTCTAACGAGATTAAGTCGACGCAGTTAGCCTTCCGTGCTTAATACGCTGTGATACGACATCACTCTATGTATGAAAGTATGAAAGCACAAGCCTGACCCATGCAAATTGCCGCGCAGTTGATGACTGCACGTGGGCTAAGTTACCGTCAGGTTGCCTAGACAGATATGAGAATGTCAAAAGAACAGGAAATGGTAGTGAGACTCCAGCCTGTTTCAGTATGCAGCTCACTACCACTGGCCAATCAATTTAGCACGGTGTTAGCCGCACAGCACAAAGTACTGCACTATTGCACATCCATGCACCTGCACATCACTCTAGCTAGTTACATTTGCGTATGTCACAAAATTACGTTCCGTGGCAGTCTTGTTCAAGTAACACTTACACATCACTTGGAACCCCAAGGGAGTCCCTCTGGGTGTCGCGTGATAGTAAAACCCTCAAGGAAGCTTTCCTGCTGCTTCCGGTCCAACCATTGATGTCATTCGATTGCATTTTTCGCCTGCCGTTGTAGACGCCTCGCTCTAGTCTTTACGAAGTATATTCCTCTATTTGCTGGTAGTTCCGCAAATCTCCGTTTTTTTACAAGCAAACTTCCTTCTTTCAAGATGGTAACGATGATGCTCTCCCTGCATTTTCATACATCTTATTTGTATATTTTTTAACTGTTTTTCTAATCACTATAATATTTTTGCTTACATTTTCAGGCGTGAAAAAATGAAGTCGGATCGATATTGTAAATAGACGGAAGTTTGCAGCAAATTGTATATTTCTCATTTGCATCCGAATTGTAATTTATGCTTTCTATTTCCTTGGGTTTTGGGTTCGGTAGTGGTTTTAGTTCTTCAAGGTCATCAACATTTGTAAGTTGCATCAATCCTGCGTGTGCTCAATGAGTGTCTTGTTAATTTTCGTGAACCAGTTAATATCATTCCACTGTTTCCTGCCCCCTAGTCTACACGCTTCTGGTGTCAATCAAGTTGCAATTAAACCTGATAGACTTCGTGTAACCTTGGAGACAATCAAAGCTAGGCAAATGGATCTTGTGGTACAGAGAGTTCTAATCGCGCTTCTGGTGAGCGTTGTCAACGGTTACGCGCGTTCATTCTGGTTCCCTCTCTCGCTGGTGAGATTCTCGCATCATATTAGTAATAAGGACCTACCACATCCACCTCAAAGCTTCGGATGCCGCAATTTGATGAGCCTTTCATGTACTTAATAGCACCTTTCTGCTATTTCGAGATCCGTGATGAATTATTTTTCCTACAACTGTTGTCAGGTGGAACTCAACTTTCGGCAGTTTTTTTCATTTTAACGGCTGTAGCCTTTTGGCTATGTAGTAGAGATTGATACGCTCAAAAAACTCGCAACGATTGTTTCGGTTCGATTAGTGGAACTGTGTTATGCTTGAACTACTTGATATATTGCTCAGTGACCGATATTGTAATTCATGTTTCGTATCTTTATGTTGTTGGCCTCTTTCGGTCGATATCGGCCATGGATGTACATCACAATCGCATGAATGTTCATGTTTTACAGCTTTTTGAATGACTAAACAGTCAGATTCGGGAGGAACAATCTCTCCCGCAGCGCCGGCAACGATAGTACGAAATCGGTTGTATTGCATCAGTTGCACGCCGGCGGCGTGATCTGCGTTCAGCAGCCAAGAGCTGTATCTGCTCCTCCCCAGCTTGCAGACGACGCTTTACACAATGCCTTCAATGTGAGCGGTCAAGAGCAAGTTCTTCCCAACTCGCCGAGTCAATGTCAAGAGCTTTCATATCTCTTTTGCAAACGTCTTTGTACCGCAAGTGCGGACTGCCCAATGGTCGACTTCCTAATTGCAACTCGCCATAGAGTAGATCTTTCGGAATACGACCATTTTTCATTCTGTAGACATGACCAAGCCACCACAGGCGGCGCTGTCGCAATAGGGTGAAAGCACTTCAGCATTAGTCACTCTGTCCATCCGTTCGTGTCTTGCGTGGGTGGTCCAGGTTTCACTGGCGTACAGTAAAGTATTTAGTACGCAGGCGCTGTATCTTTGTCTTTGCAGTCAGCTTGCAGTTACCCCAAACACGAGAGTTCAATCGGGACAGAATGACAGCTGCTCTGCCAATCCGCTTATCAATCTCCGTGTCTAGCAAGAGTATCTTTATGTATCGCCTTTAAAACCATTATCCGATGACCACGAATTCATTTTTCTCGTTTCTTGACGAAGGTAATCTTCATCCTATCGCAGCGGCGTAATCTATCAAGAACCAGAAAGAATTTAGCAGTCATACTGTTGCAACCAAATTTGATGGCATTCGTTTAGAGCAGCATTTTGAGTCGGAAGGTTTGTTAGACCGAAGTTCATTGTCAGAACAGGAAGTCAAATCAAGTAGCACTCCAACCGCCACACGTATTTACCTAGTGCCAATCCGGGATTACATTTAATGTTAGGGCATGGTGTCTGGCGTAATGTTAAAGTTAAATATTTTTCGTTAATAAATGAAGTCCGGTTTCAATCGTGATCCCATTGGTCATATGGGTGCAGAGTGTCGAAATGTAGACATCAAAGCCCCGTCCATTTTATTGATCATAATCCTACCTGTCTCACAAATTTCGGGCACATCTGCGTGTAGGCGTTCGTTGTAAGCTTTTACGTCTGGCCAGAAAACTACTATGTATATAAAAAGTGTTCATTTGCATGAATTTCCGTCACACCCCACGACCGGTTTAGTGCTGTTTGCACTCTTCAGGCAGGGACAGTAGGATCAGGATCCGCATGCGCTTGAAACAGTGGAAGAATGGTAAACAAGTTGCGCTTGTATGCCAGTGTTGGATAAGGTTGGTACGACCAACCTGTTCAATCACATGTGGCCAAAAACATGTAGATAGGGTTTAGACCCATGACCATGAATATAAAAGCTCATTTGCATGCGTTTCCATCACACACGTTTCTAAATCCTATCTACGTGTTTTTTCACGTGATTGAACAGCTTGGTCGTACCAATCTTATTCAACAGTGGCATACAAGTGCATGCGTATCCTATTGCCCCTACTTGATGAGTGCAAACAGCACGAAACCGGTCGTGGTGTGTATGTGATGGAAATGCATGCAAACGAGCTTTTTCGTTCATGGTCATGGGTTTAAACCCTGACTACATGAGTGTGGGCTCGCGATCGAACAGGTTGGTCGTGCCGATCTTATCCGACAGTGGCATACAAGCGCCACTTCTTTAGGATGTATATAGTTATACATTGGCCAGTTCCCAGGGCTTTTAACCTGTAGCGAATAACGAATCATGTGTTGATAACACCTACTTTCTTGGTGTCTTTTGATGTTTTCTGTGTTTTTCTCGATACTAATATTAAATTCTCCGTACCTCTGTTCTATTTACACGTCCGAGCAAACCTTACTTTTATTTTATTAGTGGCGTTCTGTTTGCACTCAGCGGGATGATTAAAAAAACAAGTTTTGACCTTGTCATCCATTGTTGGATAGGGTTGGCGCCACCAACCAATCGCGTGTGTATAAAATTTATGCCACTATGAAATAGGATTCTTACAGATAACGACGAGATTCAAATACAGAATCCCAAAGTGATTCTTGATCAAACACGCTAGGTGCTTATGAACGACCAATACATTTTTGTGCTCACTTCCGGATCGCTTACATGGCACCAAAACATTGATCGTGCATAAGCGCCTCAAGTGCTTGACGGAGATTCACTTTTTGATTCTGTGTTTGAACATCGTGGTTCGTTGTAAGAACCCAATGCAACAGTGGCATTCAAGTATAACCTTGTTTACCATTCATCCACTGTTTAAGGCTCGCTGAACCTAATCTTACTGTCTTCAACTGATGACTTCAAACAGCCAGAAACCGGTAGTGGAGTGTAAGTGCGGGGGATGTGATCAAAACATATTAGTCTTTTATAAGCGCCTTGAGTGCTTGGTCAAGAATCACTTTGTGATTCTTTATTTCAACATCGTGGTTTTTGGTATGAACCCTATTTATCAGTTGCCTACAAGTATACCTTTGTTTATGACAATAAAATTCATTGGGGTCACTAGCACTTATTCGTGTTTCTTTCTCGTAAATATTCCAATCAGTTTGCGAATTCGAGAATAAATCCTCATTTGCAAATTTAAATTTAGCTTCCATATGGGGACTAAGCTAAGTCCCACAAGCGGTGCATTGCAGCACCGGTAACTGTTTGGAATATTTCTCAACATTCCAATAACAGCACAATGGTTAATTTTTGATTGAAGCCAGATTTTTATTAATGAGTAATATATGACGTTCAAAAAGCAGGACGGAAGCACAAAGTCAGATCAGCGTTCGAATGTCAGGTCACGGATACGCATACCTTATAACCGACAACAACTGCGAAACCGGTTGTGTGCTTCCTTTCTACTTTTCGAAAGTCATACTACTTATTAATAAAAATCTGGCTTCAATCAAAAATTCCGATCAGTTGCTACTCCGATCATTTGGTTTCCCCGCGTATAAATCAATATTTCTTACGAACCAGCGTCTCTGTGATTGTTCTCGGTGCATCAAGTCATTGATTGTCCACTGCGATTTATACCGTGTTCTGTGAACAATGTGTGATATGATCGACTTTGTATTCCTTTTGGCTAATTCCTTTTTAGGTGTAAAATATTCTAATTTAGTTAGAAACCCCTACATGCTCTGTAAAACAATGTTAGCTTGGTCCACGTGAATACACTAAATGCAGATGGTTGTGTACTGTCTGACTGACACTTGTGCTCAGAGTTCAGGCGTAGAATGTCACGGTAGAATGATGTGTTAATTATTGAACCGTTTGTTGCCGGAGCTAATTGCTTGGGTTCGATGAACCGTACTTCTAAGTTAAGAAGTTCAACACAACGGGGGTTCAATCCAGCTCGCGCTCAATGTATAATATTGCAATCTACTACCGGTTGGTTGCCCTCATCAATGGACCCCGCGAGATTAGTGTTAATGAGGCTGGAAAAAGTGGTACGTCAGTATAAAATATTTGGCTCTATGGTTAATCATACTGATTACTTCAATCTTGTCGAAGTTTTTGTATAAATGTTCACCACTTCACTTCTAATATAGCTCCATCTTTGTGTGTCTTACACACCAGGGCGATAATCTAATTGGATTATTTATAAACGTTTGATGAAGCTTTCTAACGACAACAGACCCCAAAATCGGAGAACATATCAGCTTCTTTAGCCTTTGCACAACCACTTGCGACCTGCAAGGCAGCAGGGAGTTATCAGAAAGAGGTGGTATGCACCAACTAACCGTCTACCAGACTCGGTTCCAGATTTTTCCTCGTGGTTTTCTTCCGAAGCCTTTCCTGCGATCGGGTATTCCAGCAAGGCAGTGGAGGTTTAAAATCAAGGTTTTCCTTCCCTTAAATGAAATCCCCTCCCATGCTAACGAGCTCCATCTGTCCGAAGCAAACTGGTTTTCAGGCGCCAGTCACTCTCCTTCGCCTCTTATCCTGTTTGTAAAAGCAGTTCCGACGGGCTCAGGGAACCACTCGTGCAGCCCAAAAGCTTGACTTGGTTGTCAGAGGCTATTTGAGACGCGAGCCACATGGGAGCATTTTATAGACAGTGGAAGCTTATCCCCACCGCCACCCCAGCTATGACAACCTTTTGAACCGATTGATCGTAACACATCTTATTTAACTATACCTTAGTGGTTCATGCTTTTTAGACCATTTTTACTTGTCTTTATGTACTCGATTCGTTATCACACCATGTTTACCCGATGTGCGCACACTTCACAAAGTAGTCGTGGTGGAATGTGTAAATGTTTCAATATTTTGTTCAAACCGATGAGTTTCGGGAGTTTCACGTGTTCATTGTTTGTTCATTGATTGAATCAAACTTTGTATATTCAAAGCTCATGTTTTGATTATTACTCTGGGAGAAAAATCGTAATAGTATTTGTTTTAAGAAACTGCATACCGTTCACCGTGTTTGTTTGACATTTCATTTGTTTTGAATTTGGATAATGCCGTTAAATTACTTGGGGTCTAGAAAAAGCTTCTTTGGATAACAATAGACTGTGATTCATACGCATTTATCAGCCACAGTTTCAGCTGGCATTGAGCGCATTGATGCGAGCTTTCCTGAGTCAATAAAGCGTCAAGGGAGTTGCCTCCTGAGCAAACAGATCCAGCTGTGTTCATATGATGTCTAACGATAAGGTTAACTAGCTTCAACCGACCGAATGCAACCCATATATTTTTCGTCTTCTACTTGATATTCACGGTGACTAAGCTTATTTGATACGAGAGATACGTTACTTAAATCCGGTTCAATTGATTATTCTCAAGTTCTTTGGCAACAATCTTATTTTCATAACTTGGATTCATATGTAAATATTGTGCAACATCCGCAGTGTATCAGTTCAGTTCAGTTTGTACAGGACGAATTGTGACTAAGTCGCTAATTGAGCGTTGAGATTCATTTCGCCACTGAGTGGAACCCTTTATTAAGGATTTTGAGTCTCGCTGAGATTTTGATCGCAGGTGTATCAGTGATCTTATCCGAATAGTTGGTCTGAAGCTTTCTACTCCCACAGTGTGAGTCCATCCTGACTGAATTCAAATACCATGCGGATCCGGATGCATTCTTGACAAGGGCTGACCACTGCTTAATCAACCCTAGATAAACTTCAGGTCGAACCGGACAACCCTCCACACCGTATTAAGCAAACATTTTCCGCTTCAAATAGGAGAAACTTATCGGTGGGAACATCGGCCATTCGTAAACCTGACGTAGCGCAAAACGTTATTCAGTCACAGACAATCATACCGAACAGAACATCGCTGCTCTCTGGACCAGAGAATGTTGATTGGCTAAGCGCCAATGATGATGAGACACGAACAGGTGTTTCCAGTAGTCCTCTACGAAGAATGCGGCCTCAATTGTTAGAAAACGGTCCATTACCTGAACGCTAGAGGCTGACGAATCTGATGTTCCTGCTCTATGTAGCACGCTAACAAATCGTGCATCTCCCTTGGGTGTTTCAACTGGGCCAAGCAGGATACGTTTTAGAAGCAGGAATTACCAGTGCCCCAGAATTGCACGCAAATTTATGCAGCATAAAGAAGGAGTGGGCTGAACTTTCTTTCCGTGTGGCTGAGTTACACCCAAAGATTATAGCGCTTGATGTTATGCCGATAAACATCAGCGAACAGTATCTCGTCATAAGATGCGATATGAGAAGCGGTGGCGTTGCACTCCTCTTGGAATATGACTTGCACAATATGGGCACCGGTATATATCTAGCCTGTGAAAACGTCCAAGTTATTACGAGTACCCTGACTTGCTAAATGTTATCCCTCGCAATTGCTTGCGTCTACGTCACACCCAGTGCAGCCAAACAGGAGATTACATAGCTGAATGAGAAACTCGACAGTTTGTTTCACTCAGCTCCCAGCGTATTAATCTTGAGTGATTTCAACCTCCTAGACATAAATCGGCCCGTCCTTACTTACCGAGCAATCCGAAACTTTTCTCGAATGACTCAATAATCATGCATTGCACAAGCATGTGAGTGATCATACGAGATCTTGTCATGGATGCACTCCATCCACTCTTGGCTTGGTATTGTCGTCCCAGCTAGAAACCGTTATGTATTTAAAGTACCTACCACAGCTAGGAACAAGCGAGGCGCTACTGTGGTTTCACAAACCTATCGCTCGTCCTAGACTTAATTTTGGTCCAATAGACTGAAGATTACTCCTACATACTTCAAAATCTTCCCATTAGCTACATAGCGATTACAATATAAGTGAAAACTGGGATAGGATTTAAAATATTCATTTTAATGCTTTTCCGTCACAACCCCCCCACGACACGGTTCCGTGTGTTTGCACTCATCAGGTAGGGACAGATAGGATAAGCGCTCCTTGTTGTGGGATAGGATTTGTTAGTAATCGCGAGCCCTCAAGGTTCGGTACTCGGTCCTGTTCTATTCCTAATTTTCATTGATGAATTGTTGTCTGCCTTTAAGTGCCCATATTTCATTTTCGTGGATGATGTAAAGTTCATCGGAACAACCGATGAAGATACCTTGATGCGCGACCTTGGATGAGTCATAAAGTGGTCATACTATTGGGACCTCCTACTGAACCTTAATAAGAGCCATCTATTTTAAACACTGATTGATACGATTTTGGTCCAGGTGTCAATAAATTCTCTCTGTGTTATCGAGGACAGGACCTAATGTATTCCTGCTATTTACAAGGCACTTGTTCGGCCGTATTTTGAATATTGTGTTAAGGCGTGGTATCCTCAATACAAGGACATCTTTCGACTTGAAAGCGTTCAGCGTCTCGCTACTTGCATGATTGAGGGTCAGCAAGAGAAACCTTACGCTCCACTACTAAAGTCTCTAGATCTTTTCTTCCTTGGGCGCGGTCGTTTAAAAGGTGACTAAATTGAAACCTTTATGATCTTGAAGGGTTTAAGTGGCGTTCTAATGAACGACTTCTTTACCTTAAGTCCCCAGCTGCGGACCTGAAGCCATTCACTCAAACCTGATAAGAAGCTATGTCGGCTAGACTCCAGGAAATACTTTTCCAGCATAGGGTGGTAAATTTCTGGAAAAGTCTTTTAGGACAACATATATCCTGCAGTTCCCTAGCGAGTTTTAAGCAAGCTGCTATGCAAGCTCAGCTAGATCACCTTTCTAAGCGTTATCCTGTAAAGAAAGTAAATGCTACAGTTTTCTGTATTTTATACCTGCTTTTACATCGGCAGGCCTCTCAGAGTGCTCGTGAAGATAAACTGTTTTTTTTTCTTCATCCAGCATCGGTTATAACGCTATGCTTCCTAAATACAATCCGGATAATGTCTTTGCGTCGTGATCATCGAAAATTTTAAACGGACAAATAGATAAAAAAATTTTGGCAGTGGTGGGTGCTTCTTTACAGCTTTCCAACGAAAACAATTCTGAACGTTCATTTGGATCGTTAGCCACTTACTCTCCTCTACGATCGGAACCAAAATGAACTGAAGAAGAGCGACGGCCACCTTAAACAATATCTTCACGAATTTCTTCTTGTATGATAGTAATCTGGAATACGACTGGAGATCTACGCTCACCAATTGGTGAGGAGAGGCATTAGTGTGTTCCAAAGACAACCTGAATAAAAAGAAGAGAAGAAGAAGAAGAATGACTTTATTCGTGTTCACGAATATCATACCTAATATTCTTTTGGTATCGATTATTCCACCACATTCCTAAAAAACATGGACGGGAAACTCACAGTTGTTATTCTAACAAGTGAACACAATCTCTTTCTCTTTCTCCATTGGATATCGATATTAATATCATTCACACTTATTTACCTGTGTTAAATTTAGGACGAACTTTCAGTTTAATAATTAACTCAGTTTAGTAAAGTGCACTTTTTTAGCATAAAGAATTCCTAATTTTCTAATATCCTGAGCAGTGGGGTGATCAATTGCACAATTTCATCATATAAGCACCTTCTGTTAACAGTACTATCTCCTAAATTAATCACAGTAACGCAGAAAATTAGTATTACCTATAAAAAGGAACCTTATCGGCAGATAATGTGATCCAAGCATTATTGGGACGCTGAATTTAAGGATCTCTCCAGCCTAGTTGTCTATCTATCTATCTACCTATTTACCAGCGATGTATCGGAAAAAAGTGAAGTGATCACGGATCACATAAAAAATTTTATGTTAACATTTGTTTAGGAAAAAGAATACGCAGTCCCAGTTGACAATGAGACCATGTGACCGACACCAAGTTCGAGTGAATTCAAAGTCAAATTAAAGTTCCGTGAGTGCTTAGTCTGTTCTTCTGAGGGCGTGGCCAAACCAGTCGATGCCGTTGAAGGCTAACAAAAAACGGAGCTAGTCCACTGCATCGCCTCCGAAAGATCAAATATTTCTAATGACAATACATTCTGAAAAAAACCCTTTTGCATGCATTTCCATCACATACACACCACAGAAGGTTTCGTGCTGCTTGCACTCATCAGGTACAAACAGTAGGATCTGGATCCGTATGCGCTTGAAACAATGAATGAATGGTAAACAAGTTACGCTTGTATGCCACTATCGGATAAGGTTGGTACGACCAAGCTATGCAATCATCTGTGGCTAAAAACATGTAGATAGGGTTTAGACCCATGATCATAAACATAACGTTAATTTGTATGCATTTTCATCACATACACACCGCTACCGTGTGTTTAGGTACATGTGATTGAACGGGTTGATCGTATCAACCTTATCCATTAGTGACAGTACATTATATGCTATGAGTTGTGACGCATCACATACATAAATTAGTACATAGTGAATTGCTACTTGGTTAAAGGCATTTTACTTTCGAGACTAATCGCGAGACTACGCCCAGGCAATAGTTGAAATATTTCTTGCATCAATTCCGTCGATAATTACAATAATTATTTAGAAAGTTATTTGAAAACAAACGTTATTACCTTGTAATTTGCATTCTTATGCTATTCCCATCTACACTTCACAATCATTTCACAACAAAGTTGATAAATCTCGATTTTTATCTATTTTGCAAACGAAAACTAACTTAACATCAAGAACCTCTGTATAAAGATAATCTTTCATTTCATTCGCCTCAAGATATCTCTGTCAATATTTTATTATCATGGAACATTCGAGGAAACATCTCGTTGATATTCTGTTTTACTTTTTCTTGTCTCTGTAACAATTGTATGAAAAAATTCCGGAAAGCAACGAGTTTAAATATTTGTTTAGCAAAACTGTTAAAATGTTCTCTTTAATTTATTTATTCTGGTTTATTCGAATTCATAATTTGCATTCGGCGGTTGCACTTTTACATAACATTTATTTTCATCCTTCTGATTGAATGATATTTAAAATATAACCAAACAGTCAATTTGGATAGATATTGACTTTAAATTGCGCTGCAGGTGAGGATTAAACTTAAGCGAAATTCGGGAAACCACACAGTTTTCAAATTCTAAGTTGTTACATGTTAGAATAGGCATTTTTATCCTCGTGAAGAAAACTATACAAAAACTGAAAAGGGGACTAAAATTCTCACTTGCATGAATTTTCATCAAGATCAAGATCCGCATGCGCTTGAATCAGTGAAAGAATAGTAAACGAGTTGAGCTATTGTAGCCTTTATTTCCGCTGTAGACGAATTTGAAGCTGTTTTGGATTTAAATTTGAATGGCAATCTCGAATGTTCCATTAAACATTAACTTTTCTCTTAGATTCGCTATTCGGATTAAAAATTGTGTGTTCAACTTTCTTTTATTTGTTGAAAATTCGTTCGAACGAGTGAATCCTTCTTTCTCTTGTTTTCCTTCCTTCTTCAGCCTGACACTGTTGAATAAGTTGGGTACTACCTGGAACGGTAAAAATGTTTATTAATGATAGCTACAATAGTATGTGAAAGCTTAAAATGTAATGGTCAAAATAACTCACAGAATGCCTTTGTGAGTTGGATAACTAGAATATGATAGGAAGGTCAGTAACTGGTTCCACGCGATATAGAAAATTTCTATTTCCACCAATAGCGTTGATTGAATTTGTTGAGATATGGTTCAGAACGAATAGAACTTTGAGAAACGAATAAAGTTGTTGCCTCGCTAAAATGGATTTCTTTCGTGAGCGGCAATAATTCTTACAGTTCACACATTCACAGCAGACAGTTTAGATAGTTAGGAACGATCAGCACAGTCACATCAAGAGAGAATCATCCGCACTGATTAGATTCAAATATATATATATTTTTCAAGGTCAAGTTTTAGAAAATTTCGTATGCAAAATAGAAATTGGGTAAATACAACAAGACCAACCTGTTCAATCACATATGCGCATAAACATGCACATGGGATGAAACCCAAAGCCATAAAATAAAATGTTCATTTGCATGCATTTCCATCACACACAGCTTTTGTTAACCTTTACTTGAGCTGCTTGTGTTGTTGAGAGTTAAAGGAAATTCAATAAATCCACACATTTTTTAAATTTTTTGAATGTTACATATTAGAATTCGCGTCTTCCATTCACATTCAGAAAGCCGTTCGAAAACTGAAAATGAAAAAGGTTCAATACAATTTACTTTCACCAAGCTCAAAATCTCTTATTTAATATTCTTCAAATAAGTATATCTAAACCAAGCATGAGAGTCGTACTTGAAAATATTAATCTTGTTGAACGAACTTCTAATGTAGCACTCTTTAATTTACACCATGCCTCAGTTTCATATGCACCACAGATAGAAGTTACAGGAGTCATTGCGTAGCCATAGATTTACAATAGAATATTTTGCAACTCTTTAGAAGATCAGTCACGAGAAATGAAGAATTATAATAGCGAGTAGTTTTTTGACGAGTGCGAGGCATTATGTTTTACTTTTCATGGTAATTATTTTGTTGAAAACTCTGATATTTGTATACATGACATGAATAAAATTTTCTTCTTAGAAAACAGTGATTTTTTGTGATTCAGTTTTGATTGAAATTAAAACATATATAAGCAAGCAAGAATGTCTTGCACATATATTCAGGATGTTGCCATTGACCAATAAGTTTGAAATAAACTACTAAACTCTCAGATTTAGCAGGTAGGTATTAATGAAGTTCGATGAGTGTATCATAATGCAAAAGTGAAAGGCTAATTGAAATACAGATTTATCAAAATTAATAATGCTGTAATAGCGCACAGAACATAAAAATTTTGAATCAAATATGTTGCTATAAAAGTAATGGATACAAGCTCTATTCAAAAACTCCTCTAACCGATTGCACTCAAATTTCTTTGCATTATGAATGCAAGATCGGTCCGAAACATATTCCAAGCCATTGCTGTCTATTCAATATGATTTTTGGAGGACAACGATAAAATACTAGGTTCAAAAACATTCATTATAAATTTGTCGGAACTTCAATTAATCATAGAAGCCAATAATATTTGTTGTTAAATTGCACTTTCGGGTCTTAAGAGACAGTGTAACGGACCATCATTTCTGCC